>OX595861.1:52500-305522 GCA_951392215.1 Epirrita christyi
AATTTTCCAAGTGAAAAATGAGGCTGTTGGCAACTCCCGAGCCGGAGAACTTGTATGGGGCGGTTGTTTAGAATGACAAAAAGTGTTGCCTGGTGAAAGAAAAATCACCATTTTCCGGGTATTTTCCGAGATTTTCCGCAAAAACATGAAAATAATATAAATTATGACAGTATGGATTACAATTTGATGCGGTATTGCAGAGTAGGGAAAGGACTTGGAGAAATTTAGTCAGAAATATGACTTGAAGAATTTTTTTTTTCCGTTTTTTGCCACGCGAGCTGCTTGCAGCTCGCGCCTCAATGAAAAATAAACAAATTACCAACACAAGAAAACTTCTAATCACAGGTCCTCGGTAGGTTGTTAGGTT
The DNA here is from genome assembly GCA_951392215.1 of Epirrita christyi. Classification (NCBI taxonomy): domain Eukaryota; kingdom Metazoa; phylum Arthropoda; class Insecta; order Lepidoptera; family Geometridae; genus Epirrita; species Epirrita christyi. Next base: position 52,868 of record OX595861.1, read on the forward strand.
TTTTTTTTATACTATTTGATCGTATTTGTTTACAAGAAAACTTCTAATCACATGCCATGGTATACACAGGTCCTCGGTAGGTTGTTAGGTTTTTTTTTTATACTATTTTATAGTATCTGTACGCAAGAAAACTTCTAATTTCATGCCATAGTATGTAGGGATTTGTTGGGGTTCTAGGGGTTTGTAGGGCTTTGTAGGGGTTGTAGGGGTTTGTAGGTTTGTAGGGGTTTGTAGGGGTTTGTAGGTTTGTAGGGGTTTGTAGGGGTTGTAGTGGTTTTTAGGGGTTTGTAGGGGTTTGTAGGGGTTGTAGGGGTTTGTAGGGTTTTGTAGGGGTTGTAGGGGTTTGTAGGGGTTTGTAGGGGTTTGTAGGGGTTTGTAGGTTTGTAGGGGTTTGTAGGGGTTGTAGTGGTTTTCAGGGGTTTGTAGGGGTTTGTAGGGGTTGTAGGGGTTTGTAGGGATTTGTAGGGATTGTAGGGGTTTGTAGGGTTTTGTAGGGGTTGTAGGGGTTTGTAGGGGTTTGTAGGGGTTTGTAGGGGTTTGTAGGGGTTGTAGGGGTTTGTAGGGGTTTGTAGGGGTTTGAAGGGGTTTCTAGGGGTTGTAGGGGTTTGTAGGGGTTGTAGGGGTTTGTAGGGGTTTGTAGGGGTTTGTAGGGTTTGTAGGGGTTGTAGGGGTTTGTAGGGGTTTGTAGGGGTTTCTAGGGGTTTGTAGGGCTTGTAGGGGTTTGTAGGGGTTGTAGGGGTTTTTAGGGGTTTCTAGGGGTTTGTAGGGGTTTGTAGGGGTTGTAGGGGTTGTAGGGGTTTGTAGGGGTTGTAAGTTTTCGTAAGGGTTCTAATTTATTACAACAGCAACGATAACCTCACGCGAGCTGCTTGCAGCTCGCGCACCCATCAAACCTCGATAGGACTTGGAGAAATTTAGTCAGAAATATGACTTGAAGAATTTTTTTTTTCTGTTTTTTGCCACGCGAGCTGCTTGCAGCTCGCGCCTCAATGAAAAATAAACAAATTACCAACACAAGAAAACTTCTAATCACAGGTCCTCGGTAGGTTGTTAGGTTTTTTTTTTATACTATTTGATCGTATTTGTTTACAAGAAAACTTCTAATCACATGCCATGGTATACACAGGTCCTCGGTAGGTTGTTAGGTTTTTTTTTTATACCATTTTATAGTATCTGTACGCAAGAAAACTTCTAATTTCATGCCATAGTATGTAGGGATTTGTTGGGGTTGTAGGGGTTTGTAGGGGTTTGTAGGGGTTGTAGGGGTTGTAGGGGTTTGTAGGGGTTTGTAGGGGTTGTAGGGGTTTGTAGGGGTTTGTAGGGGTTTGTAGGGGTTTTTAGGGGTTGTAGGGGTTTGTAGGGGTTTGTAGGGGTTTTTAGGGGTTGTAGGGGTTTGTAGGGGTTTGTAGGGGTTTGTAGGGGTTTGTAGGGGTTTGTAGGGGTTTTTAGGGGTTTGTAGGGGTTTGTAGGGGTTTTTAGGGGTTGTAGGGGTTTGTAGGGGTTTGTAGGGGTTGTAGGGGTTTGTAGGGGTTTGTAGGGGTTTGAAGGGGTTTCTAGGGGTTGTAGGGGTTTTTAGGGGTTGTAGGGGTTTGTAGGGGTTTGTAGGGGTTTCTAGGGGTTGTAGGGGTTTGTAGGGGTTTGTAGGGGTTGTAGGGGTTTGTAGGGGTTTGTAGGGGTTGTAGGGGTTTGTAGGGGTTTGTAGGGGTTTGTAGGGGTTTTTAGGGGTTGTAGGGGTTTGTAGGGGTTTGTAGGGGTTTTTAGGGGTTGTAGGGGTTTGTAGGGGTTGTAGGGGTTTGTAGGGGTTTGTAGGGGTTGTAGGGGTTTGTAGGGATTTGTAGGGGTTTGTAGGGGTTTGTAGGGGTTTGTAGGGTTTGTAGGGGTTTGTAGGGGTTGTAGGGGTTTGTAGGGGTTTGTTGGGTTTGTAGGGGTTTGTAGGGGTTTGTAGGGGTTTGTAGGGGTTTGTAGGGGTTTTTAGGGGTTTGTAGGGGTTTGTAGGGGTTTTTAGGGGTTGTAGGGGTTTGTAGGGGTTTGTAGGGGTTGTAGGGGTTTGTAGGGGTTTGTAGGGGTTTGAAGGGGTTTCTAGGGGTTGTAGGGGTTTTTAGGGGTTGTAGGGGTTTGTAGGGGTTTGTAGGGGTTGTAGGGGTTTGTAGGGGTTTGTAGGGGTTGTAGGGGTTTGTAGGGGTTTGTAGGGGTTGTAGGGGTTTGTAGGGGTTTGTAGGGGTTTGAAGGGGTTTCTAGGGGTTGTAGGGGTTTTTAGGGGTTGTAGGGGTTTGTAGGGGTTTGTAGGGGTTTCTAGGGGTTGTAGGGGTTTGTAGGGGTTTGTAGGGGTTGTAGGGGTTTGTAGGGGTTTGTAGGGGTTGTAGGGGTTTGTAGGGGTTTGTAGGGGTTTGTAGGGGTTTGTAGGGGTTTGTAGGGGTTTGTAGGGGTTTGTAGGGGTTTTTAGGGGTTGTAGGGGTTTGTAGGGGTTTGTAGGGGTTTTTAGGGGTTGTAGGGGTTTGTAGGGGTTATAGGGGTTTGTAGGGGTTTGTAGGGGTTGTAGGGGTTTGTAGGGGTTTGTAGGGGTTTGTAGGGGTTGTAGGGGTTTGTAGGGGTTTGTAGGGGTTGTAGGGGTTTGTAGGGGTTTGTAGGGGTTTGTAGGGGTTTTTAGGGGTTGTAGGGGTTTGTAGGGGTTTGTAGGGGTTTGTAGGGGTTTGTAGGGGTTGTAGGGGTTTGTAGGGGTTGTAGGGGTTTGTAGGGGTTGTAGGGGTTTTTAGGGGTTTGTAGGGTTTAGTAGGGACAAGTAGGGGTTCTAATTAATAACAACAGCTACAACAGCAACACGCGAGCTGCTTGCAGCTCGCGCACCACGCTCCATCTAGTCTATCTATCTATCAATCAATATACTATAAAGCTAAATTACGGTGACTGACTGATTGACATGATTGTTCTCCTAGAAGGAGCCGTTTTAGGGGTGGGGTGTGTATGGGGGAAGTGTTCGGCTCTTCCATGCGACCAGGAATTAGGCAATGACGTTTCGAAAAATCCAAGATGGCCGCCTTCGGCAAACGTATCTCCGCGACGGTGGCAGCTGGAAACCTCGGAGATGGCTCGAACGAAAGAGGGTATCGAGAAATTGAAAAAAAAATGTTAAAAAAAAAAAAAAACAAGATGGCCGCCCCGGAATCGGCGTTCGAAATTCGGCCGTTTTCAGACCCCACTTTGGAGAGTTACATTGTTCTACCGAATTTGCCGCATGACAAAACTGCTGATGTGGAAACGTTGCCAGCATCCTGTTGTATGTGGAAAAACTATCAGCTGTCAAAAAATAAAGATGGCGGATTGCGCGGCGGCCATCTTGTGAAATGATCAAATTCGGGCAATTTTGAAAGCGAAAAATGGGACTGATGGCAACTTCTGAGCGCGATGGTTCGTATAGAGCGGTCGTGTGGAACGATGAAAAGTTATTTATGGTAAAAAAAAAACTCCCCATTTTTCGGGTAATTTCGGAGATTTTACCCGAAAACATGAAAAAGAGAAATAATGACATTTTAAATCAAAATTTGGTGTAACATCGAAGAGGAGGCCCATGCGAATGACTTTTGACCATTTTCGTCGCTTCGAGTTGGCAACACTGGGCGCGAGCGATGTTCGCATTTTTGGGTCAGACTCTACTTTGAGGAGTTACTTTGTTCTACCGAATTCGCCGGATGAAAAAACTGCTGATGCAGAAACATTGCCAGTATCCTGTAGTATATAGGAAAACTATCAGCTGTCAAAAATTAAAGATGGCGGACGGTGTGGCCAACTCTTTGTGAAATTGAACAGTTTAAAAATGAAAAAATCGGCTGTTGGCAACACCTGAGCGGGATGGTTTGTAAGGAACGAATGTAGACCAGGTAGTAAAGTGTTGCACGAAAAAAAAAAACTCCCCACTTTTCGGGTAATTTCGGAGATTTTACCCAAATAACGTGAACCCTATAAATAATGACATTTCTAATCAAAATTTTGTTTAGTATCAAAGAACAGGTCCATACAAACTACTTTTGACTATTTTCGTTGCTTCGAGTTGGCAACACTGGGCGCGAGCGATGTTCGAATTTTTGGTCAGACTCTACTTTGAGGAGTTACTTTGTTCTACCGAATTCGCCGGATGAAAAAACTGATGATGCAGAAACATTTGTAGTATCCTGTAGTATATAGAAAAATTGCCACTTGTCAGAAATTCAAGATGGCGGATGGTGTAGCCAACTCTTAAAGTTGCCAATTTTCAAGTGGAAATAAATGACATATAGCTACATCTGAGCGGGGTGACTTGTATGGAGGATTTGTGTAGAATGATGAAAAGTGTTGCCTGGTATAGTTTTTAAAATTTTTTGTTCAAAAAATTTTTTTTGTAATTTTTTTTTTTAACCCCTTGGAAACCAACAGCCAGACGCGAGCTGCTTGCAGCTCGCGCACCTTCTCCCCAAAAAGGACTCTGACAAATTTTGAAGGAATAAAGACTTAGAGAAATTTTGATGAAAATTTTTTTGATGAAATTTTTTTGTTCAAAATTTTTTTTTTGAAAAATTTTTTTATAACCCCTTTGAAACCAACAGCCAGACGCGAGCTGCTTGCAGCTCGCGCACCTTCTCCCTCAAAAGGACTCTGAAAAATGTTGAATGAAAAAAGACTTAGAGAAATTTTGATGAAAATTTTTTTAATGAAATTTTTTAGATCAAAATTTTTTTTTTGAAAAATTTTTTTTTTAACCCCTTTGAAACCAACAGCCAGACGCGAGCTGCTTGCAGCTCGCGCACCTTCTCCCCCAAAAGTACTCTGAAAAATTTTTAACGAAAAAAGACTTAGAGAAATTTTATTCGAAAAAGTTTTTGTCGAAAATTTTTCTTTAAAATTTTTTTTTAACCCCTTGTATTTTTACCTCAACACGCGAGCTGCTTGCAGCTCGCGCACCACGCTCCATCTAGTCAATATACTATAAAGCTAAATTCCGGTGACTCACTGATTGACATGATTGTTCTCCTAGAAGGAGTCGTTTTAGGGGTGGGGTATGTTTGGGGGAAGTGTTCGGCTCTTCCATGCGACCAGGAATTAGGCAATGACGTTTCGAAAAATCCAAGATGGCCGCCTTCGGCAAACGCATCTCCGCGACGGTGGCACCTGGAAACCTCGAAGATGGCTCGAACGAAAGAGGGTATCGAGAAATTTAAAAAAAAATGTTGAAAAAAAAAAAAAACAAGATGGCCGCCCCGGAATCGGCGTTCGAAATTCGGCCGTTTTCAGACCCCACTTTGGAGAGTTACATTGTTCTACCGAATTTGCCGCACGACAAAACTGCTGATGCAGAAACGTTGCCAGCATCCTGCAGTATGTGGAAAAACTATCAGCTGTCAAAAAATAAAGATGGCGGATGGCGCGGCGGCCATCTTGTGAAATGATCAAATTCGGCAAATTTTTAAAGCGAAAAATGGAACTGATGGCAACACCTGAGCGCGATGTTTCGTATGAAGCGGTCGTGTGGAACGATGAAAAGATTTTTTTGGTAAAAAAAAACTCCCCATTTTTCGGGTAATTTCGGAGATTTTACCCGAAAACATGAAAAGTAGAAATAATGACATTTCGAATCAAAATTTGATGTAACATCGAAGAGGAGGTCCATGCAAATGACTTTTGACCATTTTCGTCGCTTCGAGTTGGCAACACTGAGCGCGAGCGATGTTCGAATTTTCGGGTCAGAGTCTACTTTGAGGAGTTACTTTGTTCTACCGAATTCGCCGGATGAAAAAACTGCTGATGCAAAAACATTGCCAGTATCCTGTAGTATATAGGAAAACTATCAGCTGTCAAAGATTAAAGATGGCGGATGGTGTGGCCAACTATTTGTGAAATTGAACAGTTTAAAACTGAAAAAATTGGCTGTTGGCAACACCTGAGCGGGATAGTTTGTATGGGGCGAATGTAGGTCAGGTAGAAAAGTATTTAATGAAAAAAAAAACTCCCCACTTTTCGTGTAAATTCGGAGATTTTACCCAAAAAACGTGAACCCTATAAATAACGATATTTCTAATCAAAATTTGGTGTTATATCAAAGAACATGTCCATACGAATGACTTTTGACTATTTTCGTCACTTCCAGTTGGCAACACTGGGCGCGAGCGATGTTCGAATTTATGGGTCAGACTCTACTTTGAGGAGTTACTTTGTTCTACCGAATTCGCCGGATGAAAAAACTGATGATGCAGAAACATTGCCAGTATCCTGTAGTATATAGGAAAACTATCAGCTGTCAAAATTTCAAGATGGCGGATGGTGTAGCCAACTTTTTATGTTGCCAATTTTCAAGTCGAAATAAATGACATATAGCAACATCTGAGCCGGGTGACTTGTATTGAGGGTTTGTGAAGAATGATGAAAAGTGTTGCCTGGTATAGTTTTTTAAATTTTTTGTTCAAAATTTTTTTTTTGAAAATTTTTTTTGAACCCCTTGGAAACCAACAGCCAGACGCGAGCTGCTTGCAGCTCGCGCACCTTCTCCCCCAAAAGGACTCTGACAAATTTTGAAGGAATAAAGACTTAGAGAAATTTTGATGAAAATTTTTTTGATGAAATTTTTTTTTGAATTTTTTTTTTTTTAACCCCTTGGAAACCAACAGCCAGACGCGAGCTGCTTGCAGCTCGCGCACCTTTTCCCTCAAAAGGACTCTGAAAAATTTTGAATGAAAAAATATCTTTGTTGGAAAAAGACTTAGTAAAATTTTGATGAAACATTTTTTTTTTTAATTGTTTTTTTAACCCCTTTCGAACCAACAGCCAGACGCGAGCTGCTTGCAGCTCGCGCACCTTCTCCCCCAAAAGGACTCTGAAAAATTTTGAATGAAAAAATATCTTTGTTGGAAAAAGACTTAGTAAAATTTTGATGAAATTTGTTTTTTTTTAATTGTTTTTTTAACCCCGTGGAAACCAACAGCCAGACGCGAGCTGCTTGCAGCTCGCGCACCTTTTCCCTCAAAAGGACTCTGAAAAATTTTGAATGAAAAAATATCTTTGTTGGAAAAAGACTTAGTAAAATTTTGATGAAACATTTTTTTTTTTTAATTGTTTTTTAACACCTTTCGAACCAACAGCCAGACGCGAGCTGCTTGCAGCTCGCGCACCTTCTCCCCCAAAAGGACTCTGAAAAATTTTGAACGAAAAAAGACTTAGAGAAATTTTATTCGAAAAAGTTTTTGTCGAAAAATTTTTTTTAAAATTTTTTTTTTTAACCCCTTGTAAAAACTCCCCCTCGCGAGCTGCTTGCAGCTCGCGCACCACGCTCCATCTAGTCAATATACTATAAAGCTAAATTACGGTGACTCACTGATTGACATGATTGTTCTCCTAGAAGGAGTCGTTTTAGGGGTGGGGTGTGTTTGGGGGAAGTTTAAGTTGGCCGAATCGGAGCAGAAGTGTCGGAGCCGAATTTCGAAAAATCCAAAATGGCGGCATTCGGCAAAAGTATCTCCGCGACGGTGGCAGCTGGAAACCTCGGAGATGGCTCGAACGAAAGAGAGTATAGAGAAATTGAAAAAAAAATGTTTAAAAAAAAAAAAAACAAGATGGCCGCCCCGGAATCGGCGTTCGAAATTCGGCCGTTTTCAGACCCCACTTTGGAGAGTTACATTGTTCTACCGAATTTGCCGCATAACAAAACTGCTGATGCAGAAACGTTGCCAGCATCCTGTAGTATGTGGAAAAACTATCAGCTGTCAAAAAATAAAGATGGCGGATGGCGCGGCGGCCATCTTGTGAAATGATCAAATTCGGGCAATTTTGAAAGCGAAAAATGGGACTGATGGCAACACCTGAGCGCGATGGTTTGTATGGGGCGGTCGTGTGGAACGATGAAAAGTTTTTTATGTTAAAAAAAAACTCCCGATTTTTCGGGTAATTTCGGAGATTTTACCCGAAAACATGAAAAGTAGAAATAATGACATTTTGAATCAAAATTTGGTGTAACATCGAAGAGGAGGTCCATGCGAATGACTTTTGACCAGTTCGGTCGCTTCGAGTTGGCAACACTGGGCGCGAGCGATGTTCGCATTTTTGGGTCAGACCCTACTAACTCAAAAGTCTTTGTTCTACCGAATTCAAAGTATGAAAAAACTGATGATGCAGAAACATTGCCAGTATCCTGTAGTATATAGGAAAACCTTGACTTGTCAGAAATTCAAGATGGCGGACGGTGTAGCCACCTCTTTGTGAAATTGAACAGTTTAAAAATGAAAAAATCGGCTGTTGGCAACACCTGAGCGGGATGGTTTGTATGGAACGAATGTAGGCCAGGTAGTAAGGTGTTGCAAGAAAAAAAAAAACTCCCCACTTTTCGGGTAATTTCGGAGATTTTACCCAAAAAACGTGAACCCTATAAATAATGACATTTCTAATCAAAATTTTGTGTAGTATCAAAGAACAGGTCCATACAAACTACTTTTGACTATTTTCGTTGCTTCGAGTTGGCAACACTGGGCGCGAGCGATGTTCGAATTTTTGGTCAGACTCTACTTTGAGGAGTTACTTTGTTCTACCGAATTCGCCGGATGAAAAAACTGATGATGCAGAAACATTGGTAGTATCCTGTAGTATATAGAAAAATTGCCACTTGTCAGAAATTCAAGATGGCGGATGGTGTAGCCAACTCTTAAAGTTGCCAATTTTCAAGTTGAAATAAATGACATATAGCTACATCTGAGCGGGGTGACTTGTATGGAGGATTTGTGTAGAATGATGAAAAGTGTTGCCTGGTATAGTTTTTTAAATTTTTTGTTCAAAAATTTTTTTTTGTAATTTTTTTTTTTAACCCCTTGGAAACCAACAGCCAGACGCGAGCTGCTTGCAGCTCGCGCACCTTCTCCCCAAAAAGGACTCTGACAAATTTTGAAGGAAAAATGACTTAGAGAAATTTTGATGAAAATTTTATTGATGAAAATTTTTTGTTCAAAATTTTTTTTTGAAAAAAATTTTTTTTAGCCCCTTTGAAACCAACAGCCAGACGCGAGCTGCTTGCAGCTCGCGCACCTTCTCCCTCAAAAGGACTCTGACAAATTTTGAATGAAAAAATATCTTTGTTGGAAAAAGACTTAGTAAAATTTTGTCAAAATATTTTTTTTTAATTTTTTTTTAACCCCTTGGAAACCAACAGCCAGACGCGAGCTGCTTGCAGCTCGCGCACCTTCTCCCCCAAAAGGACTCTGAAAAATTTTGAACGAAAAAACACTTAGAGAAATTTTATTCGAAAAAGTTTTTGTCGAAAATTTTTTTTTTTTAATTTTTTTTTTTAACCCCTTTTAAAAACTCCCCCTCGCGAGCTGCTTGCAGCTCGCGCACCTTTTCCCTCAAAAGGACTCTGAAAAATTTTGAACTAAAAAAGACTTGTAGAAATTTTGTCGAAATATTTTTTTTTAAATTTTTTTTTAACCCCTTGCGGGCCAACAGCCAGACGCGAGCTGCTTGCAGCTCGCGCACCTTCTCCCTCAAAAGGACTCTGAAAAATTTTGAACGAAAAAAGACTTAGAGAAATTTTATTCGAAAAAGTTTTTGTCGAATTTTTTTTTTTTAACCCCTTGTATTTTTACCTCAACACGCGAGCTGCTTGCAGCTCGCGCACCACGCTCCATCTAGTCAATATACTATAAAGCTAAATTACGGTGACTCACTGATTGACATGATTGTTCTCCTAGAAGGAGTCGTTTTAGGGGTGGGGTATGTTTGGGGGAAGTGTAGGGGGGGTAAATGTGACCAGGAATTAGGCAATGACGTTTCGAAAAATCCAAGATGGCCGCCTTCGGCAAACGCATCTCCGCGACGGTGGCAGCTAGAAACCTCAGAGATGGCTCATTCGAAAGAGGGTCTGGAGAAATTGAAAAAAAAATGTTGAAAAAAAAAAAAACCAACATGGCCGCCCCGGAATCGGCGTTCGAAATTTGGCCGTTTTCAGACCCCACTTTGGAGAGTTACATTGTTCTACCGAATTCGCTGCATGACAAAACTGCTGATGCAGAAACGTTGCCAGCATCCTGCAGTATGTGGAAAAACTATCAGCTGTCAAAAAATAAAGATGGCGGATGGCGCGGCGGCCATCTTGTGAAATGATCAAATTCGGGCAATTTTGAAAGCGAAAAATGGGACTGATGGCAACACCTGAGCGCGATGGTTCGTATTGGGCGGTCGTGTGGAACGATGAAAAGTTTTTTATGGTAAAAAAAAACTCCCGATTTTTCGGGTAATTTCGGAGATTTTACCCGAAAACATGAAAAGTAGAAATAATGACATTTCTAATCAAAATTTGGTGTAACATCGAAGAGGAGGTCCATGCGAATGACTTTTGACCATTCCGGTCGCTTCGAGTTGGCAACACTGGGCGCGAGCGATGTTCGCATTTTTGGGTCAGACCCTACTAACTCAAAAGTCTTTGTTCTACCGAATTCAAAGTATGAAAAAACTGATGATGCAGAAACATTGCCAGTATCCTGTAGTATATAGGAAAACTATCAGCTGTCAAAAATTAAAGATGGCGGACGGTGTAGCCAACTATTTGTGAAATTGAACAGTTTAAAACTGAAAAAATTGGCTGTTGGCAACACCTGAGCGGGATAGTTTGTATGGGGCGAATGTAGGTCAGGTAGTATAGTATATAATGGGAAAAAAAAAACCCCCACTTCTTTGGTAATTTCGGAGATTTTACCCAAAAAACGTGAATCCTATAAATAATGACATTTCTAATCAAAATATGGTGTAATATCGAAGAACAGGTCCATACGAACGACTTTTGACTATTTTCGTCGCTTCGAGTTGGCAACACTGGGCGCGAGCGATGTTCGCATTTTTTGGGTCAGACTCTACTTTGAGGAGTTACTTTGTTCTACCGAATTCGCCGGATGAAAAAACTGATGATGCAGAAACATTGGTAGGATCCTGTAGTATATAGGAAAACTATCAGCTGTCAAAATTTCAAGATGGCGGACGGTGTAGCCAACTCTTTAAGATGCCAATTTTCAAGTCGAAATAAATGGCATATAGCTACATCTGAGCCGGGTGACTTGTATGGAGGGTTTGTGTAGAATGATGAAAAGTGTTGCCTGGTATAGTTTTTAAAATTTTTTGTTCAAAAATTTTTTTTTGAAAATTTTTTTTTTTAACCCCTTTGAAACCAACAGCCAGACGCGAGCTGCTTGCAGCTCGCGCACCTTCCCTCAAAAGGACTCTGAAAAATGTTGAATGAAAAAAGACTTAGAGAAATTTTGATGAAAATTTTTTTGATTAAATTTTTTTGTTCAAAATTTTTTTTCTGAAAAATTTTTTTTTTTAACCCCTTTGAAACCAACAGCCAGACGCGAGCTGCTTGCAGCTCGCGCACCTTCTCCCTCAAAAGGACTCTGAAAAATGTTGAATGAAAAAATATCTTTGTTGGAAAAAGACTTAGTAAAATTTTAATGATTTTTTTTTTTTAAATTGTTTTTTTAACCCCTTTTAAACCAACAGCCAGACGCGAGCTGCTTGCAGCTCGCGCACCTTCTCCCTCAAAAGGACTCTGACAAATTTTGAAGGAAAAAAGACTTGTAGAAATTTTGTTCAAAATTGTTTTTTTGAAAATTTTTTTTTTAACCCCTTTGATACCAACAGCCAGACGCGAGCTGCTTGCAGCTCGCGCACCTTCTCCCTCAAAAGGACTCTGACAAATTTTGAATGAAAAAAGACTTGAGAAATTTTGTCCAAATTTAATTTTTTTTAAATTTTATTTTTTAACCCCTTGTAAAAACTCCCCCTCGCGAGCTGCTTGCAGCTCGCGCACCACGCTCCATCTAGTCAATCAATATACTATAAAGCTAAATTCCGGTGACTCACTGATTGACATGATTGTTCTCCTAGAAGGAGTCGTTTTAGGGGTGGGGTATGTTTGGGGGAAGTGTTCGGCTCTTCCATGCGACCAGGAATTAGGCAATGACGTTTCGAAAAATCCAAGATGGCCGCCTTCGGCAAACGCATCTCCGCGACGGTGGCAGCTGGAAACCTCGGAGATGGCTCGAACGAAAGAGGGTATCGAGAAATTGAAAAAAAAATGTTTTAAAAAAAAAAAAACAAGATGGCCGCCCCGGAATCGGCGTTCGAAATTCGGCCGTTTTCAGACCCCACTTTGGAGAGTTACATTGTTCTACCGAATTTGCCGCATGACAAAACTGCTGATGCAGAAACGTTGCCAGCATCCTGTAGTATGTGGAAAAACTATCAGCTGTCACAAATTAAAGATGGCGGATGGCGCGGCGGCCATCTTGTGAAATGATCAAATTCGGCAAATTTTGAAAGCGAAAAATGGGACTGATGGCAACACCTGAGCGGGATGTTTCGTATGAGGCGGTCGTGTGGAATGATAAAAAAATTTTTTTGGTAAAAAAAAAACTCCCCATTTTTCGGGTAATTTCGGAGATTTTACCCGAAAACATGAAAAGTAGAAATAATGACATTTTGAATCAAAATTTGGTGTAACATCGAAGACGAGGTCCATGCGAATGACTTTTGACCATTTTCGTCGCTTCGAGTTGGCAACACTGGGCGCGAGCGATGTTCGCATTTTTGGGTCAGACCCTACTAACTCAAAAGTCTTTGTTCTACCGAATTCAAAGTATGAAAAAACTGATGATGCAGAATCATTGCCAGTATCCTGTAGTATATAGAAAAACTATCAGCTGTCAAAATTTAAAGATGGCGGATGGTGTGGCCAACTATTTGTGAAATTGAACAGTTTAAAACTGAAAAAAACGACTGTTGGCAACACCTGAGCGGGATGATTTGTATGAAGCGAATGTAGGTCAGGTAGAATAGTATTTAATGAAAAAAAAAAACTCCCCACTTTTCGGGTAAATTCGGAGATTTTACCCAAAAAACGTGAACCCTATAAATAACGACATTTCTAATCAAAATTTGGTGTTATATCAAAGAACAGGTCCATACGAATGACTTTTGACTATTTTCGTCACTTCCAGTTGGCAACACTGGGCGCGAGCGATGTTCGAATTTTTGGTCAGACTCTACTTTGAGGAGTTACTTTGTTCTATCGAATTCGCCGGATGAAAAAACTGATGATGCAGAAACATTGCCAGTATCCTGTAGTATATAGAAAAATTGCCACTTGTCAGAAATTCAAGATGGCGGATGGTGTAGCCAACTTTTTATGTTGCCAATTTTCAAGTCGAAATAAATGGCATTTAGCAACATCTGAGCCGGGTAACTTATATGGATGGTTTGTGTAGAATGATGAAAAGTGTTGCCTGGTATAGTTTTTTAAATTTTTTGTTAAAAAATTTTTTTTTTTGAAATTTTTTTTAGAAAATTTTTTTTTAACCCCTTGGAAACCAACAGCCAGACGCGAGCTGCTTGCAGCTCGCGCACCTTTTCCCTCAAAAGGACTCTGACAAATTTTGAAAGAAAAAATATCTTTGTTGGAAAAAGACAGTAAAATTTTGATGAAATTTTCTTTTTTTAAATTGTTTTTTTAACCCCGTGGAAACCAACAGCCAGACGCGAGCTGCTTGCAGCTCGCGCACCTTCTCCCCCAAAAGGACTCTGAAAAATTTTGAACGAAAAAAGACTTTGTCGAAAAGTTTTTGTCGAAAAATTTTTTTTTTAAATTTTTTTTTTTAACCCCTTGTAAAAACTCCCCCTCGCGAGCTGCTTGCAGCTCGCGCACCACGCTCCATCTAGTCAATATACTATAAAGCTAAATTACGGTGACTCACTGATTGACATGATTGTTCTCCTAGAAGGAGTCGTTTTAGGGGTGGGGTGTGTATGGGGGAAGTTTAAGTTGGCCGAATCGGAGCAGAAGTGTCGGAGCCGAATTTCGAAAAATCCAAAATGGCGGCATTCGGCAAACGTATCTCCGCGACGGTGGCAGCTGGAAACCTCGGAGATGGCTCGAACGAAAGAAGGTATCGAGAAATTGAAAAAAAAATGTTGAAAAAAAAAAAAAACAAGATGGCCGCCCCGGAATCGGCGTTCGAAATTCGGCTGTTTTCAGACCCCACTTTGGAGAGTTACATTGTTCTACCGAATTTGCTGCATGACAAAACTGCTGATGCCGAAACGTTGCCAGCATCCTGCAGTATGTGGAAAAACTATCAGCTGTCAAAAAATAAAGATGGCGGATGGCGCGGCGGCCATCTTGTGAAATGATCAAATTCGGCAAATTTTTAAAGCGAAAAATGGGACTGATGGCAACACCTGAGCGCGATGTTTCGTATGAAGCGGTCGTGTGGAACGATGAAAAGATTTTTTTGGTAAAAAAAAACTCCCCATTTTTCGGGTAATTTCGGAGATTTTACCCGAAAACATGAAAAGTAGAAATAATGACATTTCGAATCAAAATTTGATGTAACATCGAAGAAGAGGTCCATGCGAATGACTTTTGACCATTTTCGTCGCTTCGAGTTGGCAACACTGAGCGCGAGCGATGTTCGAATTTTCGGGTCAGAGTCTACTTTGAGGAGTTACTTTGTTCTACCGAATTCGCCGGATGAAAAAACTGCTGATGCAGAAACATTGCCAGTATCCTGTAGTATATAGAAAAACTATCAGCTGTCAAAGATTAAAGATGGCGGATGGTGTGGCCAACTATTTGTGAAATTGAACAGTTTAAAACTGAAAAAATTGGCTGTTGGCAACACCTGAGCGGGATAGTTTGTATGGGGCGAATATAGGTCAGGTAGAAAAGTATTTAATGAAAAAAAAAAAACTCCCCACTTTTCGTGTAAATTCGGAGATTTTACCCAAAAAACGTGAACCCTATAAATAACGATATTTCTAATCAAAATTTGGTGTTATATCAAAGAACATGTCCATACGAATGACTTTTGACTATTTTCGTCACTTCCAGTTGGCAACACTGGGCGCGAGCGATGTTCGAATTTATGGGTCAGACTCTACTTTGAGGAGTTACTTTGTTCTACCGAATTCGCCGGATGAAAAAACTGATGATGCAGAAACATTGCCAGTATCCTGTAGTATATAGGAAAACTATCAGCTGTCAAAATTTCAAGATGGCGGATGGTGTAGCCAACTTTTTATGTTGCCAATTTTCAAGTCGAAATAAATGACATATAGCAACATCTGAGCCGGGTGACTTGTATTGAGGGTTTGTGAAGAATGATGAAAAGTGTTGCCTGGTATAGTTTTTTAAATTTTTTGTTCAAAATTTTTTTTTTGAAAATTTTTTTTGAACCCCTTGGAAACCAACAGCCAGACGCGAGCTGCTTGCAGCTCGCGCACCTTCTCCCCCAAAAGGACTCTGACAAATTTTGAAGGAATAAAGACTTAGAGAAATTTTGATGAAAATTTTTTTGATGAAATTTTTTTTTGAATTTTTTTTTTTTTAACCCCTTGGAAACCAACAGCCAGACGCGAGCTGCTTGCAGCTCGCGCACCTTTTCCCTCAAAAGGACTCTGAAAAATTTTGAATGAAAAAATATCTTTGTTGGAAAAAGACTTAGTAAAATTTTGATGAAACATTTTTTTTTTTAATTGTTTTTTTAACCCCTTTCGAACCAACAGCCAGACGCGAGCTGCTTGCAGCTCGCGCACCTTCTCCCCCAAAAGGACTCTGAAAAATTTTGAATGAAAAAATATCTTTGTTGGAAAAAGACTTAGTAAAATTTTGATGAAATTTGTTTTTTTTTAATTGTTTTTTTAACCCCGTGGAAACCAACAGCCAGACGCGAGCTGCTTGCAGCTCGCGCACCTTTTCCCTAAAAAGGACTCTGAAAAATTTTGAATGAAAAAATATCTTTGTTGGAAAAAGACTTAGTAAAATTTTGATGAAACATTTTTTTTTTTTAATTGTTTTTTAACACCTTTCGAACCAACAGCCAGACGCGAGCTGCTTGCAGCTCGCGCACCTTCTCCCCCAAAAGGACTCTGAAAAATTTTGAACGAAAAAAGACTTAGAGAAATTTTATTCGAAAAAGTTTTTGTCGAAAAATTTTTTTTAAAATTTTTTTTTTTAACCCCTTGTAAAAACTCCCCCTCGCGAGCTGCTTGCAGCTCGCGCACCACGCTCCATCTAGTCAATATACTATAAAGCTAAATTCCGGTGACTCACTGATTGACATGATTGTTCTCCTAGAAGGAGTCGTTTTAGGGGTGGGGTATGTTTGGGGGAAGTGTTCGGCTCTTCCATGCGACCAGGAATTAGGCAATGACGTTTCGAAAAATCCAAGATGGCCGCCTTCGGCAAACGCATCTCCGCGACGGTGGCACCTGGAAACCTCGAAGATGGCTCGAACGAAAGAGGGTATCGAGAAATTTAAAAAAAAATGTTGAAAAAAAAAAAAAACAAGATGGCCGCCCCGGAATCGGCGTTCGAAATTCGGCCGTTTTCAGACCCCACTTTGGAGAGTTACATTGTTTTTTAACCCCTTTTAAAAACTCCCCCTCGCGAGCTGCTTGCAGCTCGCGCACCTTTTCCCTCAAAAGGACTCTGAAAAATTTTGAACTAAAAAAGACTTGTAGAAATTTTGTCGAAATATTTTTTTTTAAATTTTTTTTTAACCTCTTGCGGGCCAACAGCCAGACGCGAGCTGCTTGCAGCTCGCGCACCTTCTCCCTCAAAAGGACTCTGAAAAATTTTGAACGAAAAAAGACTTAGAGAAATTTTATTCGAAAAAGTTTTTGTCGAATTTTTTTTTTTTAACCCCTTGTATTTTTACCTCAACACGCGAGCTGCTTGCAGCTCGCGCACCACGCTCCATCTAGTCAATATACTATAAAGCTAAATTCCGGTGACTCACTGATTGACATGATTGTTCTCCTAGAAGGAGTCGTTTTAGGGGTGGGGTATGTTTGGGGGAAGTGTTCGGCTCTTCCATGCGACCAGGAATTAGGCAATGACGTTTCGAAAAATCCAAGATGGCCGCCTTCGGCAAACGCATCTCCGCGACGGTGGCACCTGGAAACCTCGAAGATGGCTCGAACGAAAGAGGGTATCGAGAAATTTAAAAAAAAATGTTGAAAAAAAAAAAAAACAAGATGGCCGCCCCGGAATCGGCGTTCGAAATTCGGCCGTTTTCAGACCCCACTTTGGAGAGTTACATTGTTCTACCGAATTTGCCGCACGACAAAACTGCTGATGCAGAAACGTTGCCAGCATCCTGCAGTATGTGGAAAAACTATCAGCTGTCAAAAAATAAAGATGGCGGATGGTGCGGCGGCCATCTTGTTAAATGATCAAATTCGGGCAATTTTGAAAGCGAAAAATGAGCCTGATGGCAACACCCGAGCGGGATGTTTTGTATGAAGCGGTCGTGTGGAATGATAAAAAGATTTTTTTGGTAAAAAAAAACTCCCCATTTTTCGGGTAATTTCGGAGATTTTACCCGAAAACATGAAAAGTAGAAATAATGACATTTTGAATCAAAATTTGGTGTAACATCGAAGAGGAGGTCCATGCGAATGACTTTTGACCATTCCGGTCGCTTCGAGTTGGCAACACTGGGCGCGAGCGATGTTCGAATTTTTGGGTCGGACTCTACTTTGAGGAGTTACTTTGTTCTACCGAATTCGCCGGACGAAAAAATTGCTGATGCAGAAACATTGCCAGTATCCTGTAGTATATAGAAAAATTGCCACTTGTCAAAATTTCAAGATGGCGGATGGTGTAGCCAACTTTTGGTGAAATTTAAGAATTTAGAATTGAAAAAATCGACTGTTGGCAACACCTGAGCGGGATGGTTTGTATGAAGCGAATGTAGGCCAGGCAGTATAGTGTTGCACGAAAAAAAAAAAACTCCCCACTTTTCGGGTAATTTCGGAGATTTTACCCAAAAAACGTGAACCCTATAAATAATGACATTTCTAATCAAAATTTGGTGTAACATCGAAGAGGAGGTCCATGCGAATGACTTACGACCATTTCGGTTGCTTCGAGTTGGCAACACTGGGCGCGAGCGATGTTCGCATTTCTTGGGTCAGACTCTATTTTGAGGAGTTACTTTGTTCTACCGAATTCGCCGGATGAAAAAACTGATGATGCAGAAACATTGGTAGTATCCTGTAGTATATAGAAAAATTGCCACTTGTCAGAAATTCAAGATGGCGGATGGTGTAGCCAACTCTTAAAGTTGCCAATTTTCAAGTCGAAATAAATGACATATAGCTACATCTGAGCCGGGTGACTTGTATGGAGGGTTTGTGTAGAATGATGAAAAGTGTTGCCTGGTATAGTTTTTAAAATTTTTTGTTCAAAAATTTTTTTTTGAAAAATTTTTTTTTTAACCCCTTTGAAACCAACAGCCAGACGCGAGCTGCTTGCAGCTCGCGCACCTATTCCCTCAAAAGAACTCTGAAAAATGTTGAATGAAAAAAGACTTAGAGAAATTTTGATGAAAATTTTTTTAATGAAATTTTTTTGTTCAAAAATTTTTTTTTGAATTTTTTTTTTTTAACCCCTTTGAAACCAACAGCCAGACGCGAGCTGCTTGCAGCTCGCGCACCTTCTCCCTCAAAAGGACTCTGAAAAATGTTGAATGAAAAAAGACTTAGAGAAATTTTGATGAAAATTTTTTTAATGAAATTTTTTTGTTCAAAATTTTTTTTTTGAAAATTTTTTTTTTTAACCCCTTTGAAACCAACAGCCAGACGCGAGCTGCTTGCAGCTCGCGCACCTTCTCCCTCAAAAGGACTCTGAAAAATTTTGAATGAAAAAAAACTTAAGAGAAATTTTGATGAAAATTTTTTTAATGAAATTTTTTTGTTCAAAATTTTTTTTTGAAAATTTTTTTTTTTTTCCCCTTTGAAACCAACAGCCAGACGCGAGCTGCTTGCAGCTCGCGCACCTTCTCCCTCAAAAGGACTCTGAAAAATGTTGAATGAAAAAAGACTTAGAGAAATTTTGATGAAAATTTTTTTAATGAAATTTTTTTGTTCAAAATTTTTTTTTGAAATTTTTTTTTTTAAACCCTTTGAAACCAACAGCCAGACGCGAGCTGCTTGCAGCTCGCGCACCTATTCCCTCAAAAGGACTCTGAAAAATGTTGAATGAAAAATGACTTAGAGAAATTTTGATGAAAATTTTTTTAATGAAATTTTTTTGTTCAAAATTTTTTTTTTTTTAATTTTTTTTTTAACCCCTTAGAAACCAACAGCCAGACGCGAGCTGCTTGCAGCTCGCGCACCTTATCCCTCAAAAGGACTCTGAAAAATTTTGAACTAAAAAAGACTTGTAGAAATTTTGTCGAAATATTTTTTTTTTATTTTTTTTTAACCCCTTGCGAACCAACAGCCAGACGCGAGCTGCTTGCAGCTCGCGCACCTTCTCCCCCAAAAGGACTCTGAAAAATTTTGAACGAAAAAAGACTTAGAGAAATTTTATTCGAAAAAGTTTTTGTCGAAATTGTTTTTTTTGATTTTTTTTTTAACCCCTTGTAAGCCAGCAGCAACACGCGAGCTGCTTGCAGCTCGCGCACCACGCTCCATCTAGTCTATATAATATAAAGCTAAATTCCGGTGACTCACTGATTGACATGATTGTTCTCCTAGAAGGAGCCGTTTTAGGGGTGGGGTATGTTTGGGGGAAGTGTAGGGGGGGTAAATGTGACCAGGAATTAGGCAATGACGTTTCGAAAAATCCAAGATGGCCGCCTTCGGCAAACGCATCTCCGCGACGGTGGCAGCTAGAAACCTCAGAGATGGCTCATTCGAAAGAGGGTCTGGAGAAATTGAAAAAAAAATGTTGAAAAAAAAAAAAACCAACATGGCCGCCCCGGAATCGGCGTTCGAAATTTGGCCGTTTTCAGACCCCACTTTGGAGAGTTACATTGTTCTACCGAATTCGCTGCATGACAAAACTGCTGATGCAGAAACGTTGCCAGCGTCCTGTAGTATGTTGAAAAACTATCATCTGTCAAAAATTAAAGATGGCGGATGGCGCGGCGGCCATCTTGTGAAATAATCAAATTCGGCAAATTTTTAAAGCGAAAAATGGGACTGATGGCAACACCTGAGCGGAATGGTTTGTATAGGGCGGTCGTGTGGAACGATGTAAAGTTTTTTATGGTAAAAAAAAACTCCCCATTTTTAGGGTAATTTCGGAGATTTTACCCGAAAACATGAAAAGTAGAAATAATGACATTTTGATTCAAAATTTGATGTAACATCGAAGAGGAGGTCCATGCGAATGAGTTTTGACCATTTTAGTCGCTTCGAGTTGGCAACACTGGGCGCGAGCGATGTTCGAATTTTTGGGTCAGACCCTACTAACTCAAAAGTCTTTGTTCTACCGAATTCAAAGTATGAAAAAACTGATGATGCAGAAACATTGCCAGTATCCTGTAGTATATAGGAAAACCTTGACTTGTCAGAAATTCAAGATGGCGGACGGTGTAGCCACCTCTTTGTGAAATTGAACAGTTTAAAAATGAAAAAATCGGCTGTTGGCAACACCTGAGCGGAATGGTTTGTATGGAACGAATGTAGGCCAGGTAGTAAGGTGTTGCACGAAAAAAAAAAACTCCCCACTTTTCGGGTAATTTCGGAGATTTTACCCAAAAAACGTGAACCCTATAAATAATGACATTTCTAATCAAAATTTTGTGTAGTATCAAAGAACAGGTTCATACAAACTACTTTTGACTATTTTCGTTGCTTCGAGTTGGCAACACTGGGCGCGAGCGATGTTCGAATTTTTGGTCAGACTCTACTTTGAGGAGTTACTTTGTTCTACCGAATTCGCCGGATGAAAAAACTGATGATGCAGAAACATTGGTAGTATTCTGTAGTATATAGAAAAATTGCCACTTGTCAGAAATTCAAGATGGCGGATGGTGTAGCCAACTTTTTATGTTGCCAATTTTCAAGTCGAAATAAATGGCATTTAGCAACATCTGAGCCGGGTAACTTATATGGAGGGTTTGTGTAGAATGATGAAAAGTGTTGCCTGGTATAGTTTTTTAAATTTTTTGTTTAAAATTTTTTTTTTTTTAAATTTTTTTTGAAACCCTTGGTAACCAACAGCCAGACGCGAGCTGCTTGCAGCTCGCGCACCATATCCCTCAAAAGGACTCTGACAAATTTTGAACGACAAAAAATCTTTGTTGGAAAAAGACTTAGTAAAATTTTGATGAATTTTTTTTTTTTTTAATTGTTTTTTTAACCCCGTGGAAACGAACAGCCAGACGCGAGCTGCTTGCAGCTCGCGCACCTTTTCCCTCAAAAGGACTCTGACAAATTTTGAATGAAAAAATATCTTTGTTGGAAAAAGACTTAGTAAAATTTTAATGATTTTTTTTTTTTTTTAAATTGTTTTTTTAACCCCTTTTAAACCAACAGCCAGACGCGAGCTGCTTGCAGCTCGCGCACCTTTTCCCTCAAAAGGACTCTGAAAAATTTTGAATGGAAAAAGACTTAAAGAAATTTTGATGAATTTTTTTTTTCCGAAATATTTTTTTAACCCCTTGTAAAAACTCCCCCTCGCGAGCTGCTTGCAGCTCGCGCACCACGCTCCATCTAGTCAATATACTATAAAGCTAAATTCCGGTGACTCACTGATTGACATGATTGTTCTCCTAGAAGGAGTCGTTTTAGGGGTGGGGTATGTTTGGGGGAAGTGTTCGGCTCTTCCATGCGACCAGGAATTAGGCAATGACGTTTCGAAAAATCCAAGATGGCCGCCTTCGGCAAACGCATCTCCGCGACGGTGGCACCTGGAAACCTCGAAGATGGCTCGAACGAAAGAGGGTATCGAGAAATTTAAAAAAAAATGTTGAAAAAAAAAAAAAACAAGATGGCCGCCCCGGAATCGGCGTTCGAAATTCGGCCGTTTTCAGACCCCACTTTGGAGAGTTACATTGTTCTACCGAATTTGCCGCACGACAAAACTGCTGATGCAGAAACGTTGCCAGCATCCTGCAGTATGTGGAAAAACTATCAGCTGTCAAAAAATAAAGATGGCGGATGGTGCGGCGGCCATCTTGTTAAATGATCAAATTCGGGCAATTTTGAAAGCGAAAAATGAGCCTGATGGCAACACCCGAGCGGGATGTTTTGTATGAAGCGGTCGTGTGGAATGATAAAAAGATTTTTTTGGTAAAAAAAAACTCCCCATTTTTCGGGTAATTTCGGAGATTTTACCCGAAAACATGAAAAGTAGAAATAATGACATTTTGAATCAAAATTTGGTGTAACATCGAAGAGGAGGTCCATGCGAATGACTTTTGACCATTCCGGTCGCTTCGAGTTGGCAACACTGGGCGCGAGCGATGTTCGAATTTTTGGGTCGGACTCTACTTTGAGGAGTTACTTTGTTCTACCGAATTCGCCGGACGAAAAAATTGCTGATGCAGAAACATTGCCAGTATCCTGTAGTATATAGAAAAATTGCCACTTGTCAAAATTTCAAGATGGCGGATGGTGTAGCCAACTTTTGGTGAAATTTAAGAATTTAGAATTGAAAAAATCGACTGTTGGCAACACCTGAGCGGGATGGTTTGTATGAAGCGAATGTAGGCCAGGCAGTATAGTGTTGCACGAAAAAAAAAAAACTCCCCACTTTTCGGGTAATTTCGGAGATTTTACCCAAAAAACGTGAACCCTATAAATAATGACATTTCTAATCAAAATTTGGTGTAACATCGAAGAGGAGGTCCATGCGAATGACTTACGACCATTTCGGTTGCTTCGAGTTGGCAACACTGGGCGCGAGCGATGTTCGCATTTCTTGGGTCAGACTCTATTTTGAGGAGTTACTTTGTTCTACCGAATTCGCCGGATGAAAAAACTGATGATGCAGAAACATTGGTAGTATCCTGTAGTATATAGAAAAATTGCCACTTGTCAGAAATTCAAGATGGCGGATGGTGTAGCCAACTCTTAAAGTTGCCAATTTTCAAGTCGAAATAAATGACATATAGCTACATCTGAGCCGGGTGACTTGTATGGAGGGTTTGTGTAGAATGATGAAAAGTGTTGCCTGGTATAGTTTTTAAAATTTTTTGTTCAAAAATTTTTTTTTGAAAAATTTTTTTTTTAACCCCTTTGAAACCAACAGCCAGACGCGAGCTGCTTGCAGCTCGCGCACCTATTCCCTCAAAAGAACTCTGAAAAATGTTGAATGAAAAAAGACTTAGAGAAATTTTGATGAAAATTTTTTTAATGAAATTTTTTTGTTCAAAAATTTTTTTTTGAATTTTTTTTTTTTAACCCCTTTGAAACCAACAGCCAGACGCGAGCTGCTTGCAGCTCGCGCACCTTCTCCCTCAAAAGGACTCTGAAAAATGTTGAATGAAAAAAGACTTAGAGAAATTTTGATGAAAATTTTTTTAATGAAATTTTTTTGTTCAAAATTTTTTTTTTGAAAATTTTTTTTTTTAACCCCTTTGAAACCAACAGCCAGACGCGAGCTGCTTGCAGCTCGCGCACCTTCTCCCTCAAAAGGACTCTGAAAAATTTTGAATGAAAAAAAACTTAAGAGAAATTTTGATGAAAATTTTTTTAATGAAATTTTTTTGTTCAAAATTTTTTTTTGAAAATTTTTTTTTTTTTCCCCTTTGAAACCAACAGCCAGACGCGAGCTGCTTGCAGCTCGCGCACCTTCTCCCTCAAAAGGACTCTGAAAAATGTTGAATGAAAAAAGACTTAGAGAAATTTTGATGAAAATTTTTTTAATGAAATTTTTTTGTTCAAAATTTTTTTTTGAAATTTTTTTTTTTAAACCCTTTGAAACCAACAGCCAGACGCGAGCTGCTTGCAGCTCGCGCACCTATTCCCTCAAAAGGACTCTGAAAAATGTTGAATGAAAAATGACTTAGAGAAATTTTGATGAAAATTTTTTTAATGAAATTTTTTTGTTCAAAATTTTTTTTTTTTTAATTTTTTTTTTAACCCCTTAGAAACCAACAGCCAGACGCGAGCTGCTTGCAGCTCGCGCACCTTATCCCTCAAAAGGACTCTGAAAAATTTTGAACTAAAAAAGACTTGTAGAAATTTTGTCGAAATATTTTTTTTTTATTTTTTTTTAACCCCTTGCGAACCAACAGCCAGACGCGAGCTGCTTGCAGCTCGCGCACCTTCTCCCCCAAAAGGACTCTGAAAAATTTTGAACGAAAAAAGACTTAGAGAAATTTTATTCGAAAAAGTTTTTGTCGAAATTGTTTTTTTTGATTTTTTTTTTAACCCCTTGTAAGCCAGCAGCAACACGCGAGCTGCTTGCAGCTCGCGCACCACGCTCCATCTAGTCAATATACTATAAAGCTAAATTCCGGTGACTCACTGATTGACATGATTGTTCTCCTAGAAGGAGTCGTTTTAGGGGTGGGGTATGTTTGGGGGAAGTGTTCGGCTCTTCCATGCGACCAGGAATTAGGCAATGACGTTTCGAAAAATCCAAGATGGCCGCCTTCGGCAAACGCATCTCCGCGACGGTGGCACCTGGAAACCTCGAAGATGGCTCGAACGAAAGAGGGTATCGAGAAATTTAAAAAAAAATGTTGAAAAAAAAAAAAAACAAGATGGCCGCCCCGGAATCGGCGTTCGAAATTCGGCCGTTTTCAGACCCCACTTTGGAGAGTTACATTGTTCTACCGAATTTGCCGCACGACAAAACTGCTGATGCAGAAACGTTGCCAGCATCCTGCAGTATGTGGAAAAACTATCAGCTGTCAAAAAATAAAGATGGCGGATGGCGCGGCGGCCATCTTGTGAAATGATCAAATTCGGGCAATTTTGAAAGCGAAAAATGGGACTGATGGCAACACCTGAGCGCGATGGTTCGTATTGGGCGGTCGTGTGGAACGATGAAAAGTTTTTTGTGGTAAAAAAAAACTCCCCATTTTTCGGGTAATTTCGGAGATTTTACCCGAAAACATGAAAAGTAGAAATAATGACATTTTGAATCAAAATTTGGTGTAACATCGAAGAAGAGGTCCATGCGAATGACTTTTGACCATTCCGGTCGCTTCGAGTTGGCAACACTGGGCGCGAGCGATGTTCGCATTTTTGGGTCAGACCCTACTAACTCAAAAGTCTTTGTTCTACCGAATTCAAAGTATGAAAAAACTGATGATGCAGAAACATTGCCAGTATCCTGTAGTATATAGGAAAACTATCAGCTGTCAAAAATTAAAGATGGCGGACGGTGTAGCCAACTCTTTGTGAAATTGAACAGTTTAAAAATGAAAAAATTGGCTGTTGGCAACACCTGAGCGGGATGGTTTGTAAGGAACGAATGTAGACCAGGTAGTAAAGTGATGCACGAAAAAAAAAAACTCCCCACTTTTCGGGTAATTTCGGAGATTTTACCCAAATAACGTGAACCCTAAAAATAATGACATTTCTAATCAAAATTTTGTGTAGTATCAAAGAACAGGTCCATACAAACTACTTTTTACTATTTTCGTTGCTTCGAGTTGGCAACACTGGGCGCGAGCGATGTTCGAATTTAAGGTCAGACTCTACTTTGAGGAGTTACTTTGTTCTACCGAATTCGCCGGATGAAAAAACTGATGATGCAGAAACATTGGAAGTATCCTGTAGTATATAGAAAAATTGCCACTTGTCAGAAATTCAAGATGGCGGATGGTGTAGCCAACTTTTTATGTTGCCAATTTTCAAGTCGAAATAAATGGCATTTAGCAACATCTGAGCCGGGTAACTTATATGGAGGGTTTGTGTAGAATGATGAAAAGTGTTGCCTGGTATAGTTTTTTAAATTTTTTGTTTAAAATTTTTTTTTTTGAAAAATTTTTTTGAAACCCTTGGTAACCAACAGCCAGACGCGAGCTGCTTGCAGCTCGCGCACCTTCTCCCCCAAAAGGACTCTGACAAATTTTGAAGGAATAAAGACTTAGAGAAATTTTGATGAAAATTTTTTTGATGAAATTTTTTTGATCAAAATTTTTTTTTTGAAAATTTTTTTTTTTAACCCCTTTGAAACCAACAGCCAGACGCGAGCTGCTTGCAGCTCGCGCACCTTCTCCCTCAAACGGACTCTGACAAATTTTGAATGAAAAAATATCTTTGTTGGAAAAAGACTTAGTAAAATTTTGTCAAAATATTTTTTTTTAATTTTTTTTAACCCCTTGGAAACCAACAGCCAGACGCGAGCTGCTTGCAGCTCGCGCACCTTCTCCCTCAAAAGGACTCTGAAAAATTTTGAACGAAAAAAGACTTGTAGAATTTTGTCGAAAAAATTTTTTTTTAATTTTTTTTTTTTAACCTCTTGTATTTTTTAACACACGCGAGCTGCTTGCAGCTCGCGCACCACGCTCCATCTAGTCAATATACTATAAAGCTAAATTCCGGTGACTCACTGATTGACATGATTGTTCTCCTAGAAGGAGTCGTTTTAGGGGTGGGGTATGTTTGGGGGAAGTGTTCGGCTCTTCCATGCGACCAGGAATTAGGCAATGACGTTTCGAAAAATCCAAGATGGCCGCCTTCGGCAAACGCATCTCCGCGACGGTGGCACCTGGAAACCTCGAAGATGGCTCGAACGAAAGAGGGTATCGAGAAATTTAAAAAAAAATGTTGAAAAAAAAAAAAAACAAGATGGCCGCCCCGGAATCGGCGTTCGAAATTCGGCCGTTTTCAGACCCCACTTTGGAGAGTTACATTGTTCTACCGAATTTGCCGCACGACAAAACTGCTGATGCAGAAACGTTGCCAGCATCCTGCAGTATGTGGAAAAACTATCAGCTGTCAAAAAATAAAGATGGCGGATGGTGCGGCGGCCATCTTGTTAAATGATCAAATTCGGGCAATTTTGAAAGCGAAAAATGAGCCTGATGGCAACACCCGAGCGGGATGTTTTGTATGAAGCGGTCGTGTGGAATGATAAAAAGATTTTTTTGGTAAAAAAAAACTCCCAATTTTTCGGGTAATTTCGGAGATTTTACCCGAAAACATGAAAAGTAGAAATAATGACATTTTGAATCAAAATTTGGTGTAACATCGAAGAGGAGGTCCATGCGAATGACTTTTGACCATTCCGGTCGCTTCGAGTTGGCAACACTGGGCGCGAGCGATGTTCGAATTTTTGGGTCAGACCCTACTAACTCAAAAGTCTTTGTTCTACCGAATTCAAAGTATGAAAAAACTGATGATGCAGAAACATTGCCAGTATCCTGTAGTATATAGGAAAACTATCAGCTGTCAAAAATTAAAGATGGCGGACGGTGTAGCCACCTCTTTGTGAAATTGAACAGTTTAAAAATGAAAAAATCGGCTGTTGGCAACACCTGAGCGGGATGGTTTGTATGGAACGAATGTAGGCCAGGTAGTAAGGTGTTGCAAGAAAAAAAAAAACTCCCCACTTTTCGGGTAATTTCGGAGATTTTACCCAAAAAACGTGAACCCTATAAATAATGACATTTCTAATCAAAATTTTGTGTAGTATCAAAGAACAGGTCCATACAAACTACTTTTGACTATTTTCGTTGCTTCGAGTTGGCAACACTGGGCGCGAGCGATGTTCGAATTTTTGGTCAGACTCTACTTTGAGGAGTTACTTTGTTCTACCGAATTCGCCGGATGAAAAAACTGATGATGCAGAAACATTGGTAGTATCCTGTAGTATATAGAAAAATTGCCACTTGTCAGAAATTCAAGATGGCGGATGGTGTAGCCAACTCTTAAAGTTGCCAATTTTCAAGTTGAAATAAATGACATATAGCTACATCTGAGCGGGGTGACTTGTATGGAGGATTTGTGTAGAATGATGAAAAGTGTTGCCTGGTATAGTTTTTTAAATTTTTTGTTCAAAAATTTTTTTTTGTAATTTTTTTTTTAACCCCTTGGAAACCAACAGCCAGACGCGAGCTGCTTGCAGCTCGCGCACCTTCTCCCCAAAAAGGACTCTGACAAATTTTGAAGGAATAAAGACTTAGAGAAATTTTGATGAAAATTTTTTTGATGAAATGATATTGTTCAAAATTTTTTTTTTGAAAATTTTTTTTTTAACCCCTTTGAAACCAACAGCCAGACGCGAGCTGCTTGCAGCTCGCGCACCTTCTCCCTCAAAAGGACTCTGAAAAATGTTGAATGAAAAAAGACTTAGAGAAATTTTGATGAAAATTTTTTTGATGAAATTTTTTTGTTCAAAATTTTTTTTTTGAAAAATTTTTTTTTAACCCCTTGGAAACCAACAGCCAGACGCGAGCTGCTTGCAGCTCGCGCACCTTTTCCCTCAAAAGGACTCTGACAAATTTTGAATGAAAAAATATCTTTGTTGGAAAAAGACTTAGTAAAATTTTAATGATTTTTTTTTTATTTAAATTGTTTTTTTAACCCCTTTTAAACCAACAGCCAGACGCGAGCTGCTTGCAGCTCGCGCACCTTTTCCCTCAAAAGGACTCTGAAAAATTTTGAATGGAAAAAGACTTAGAGAAATTTTGATGAATTTTTTTTTTCCGAAATATTTTTTTAACCCCTTGTAAAAACTCCCCCTCGCGAGCTGCTTGCAGCTCGCGCACCACGCTCCATCTAGTCAATATACTATAAAGCTAAATTCCGGTGACTCACTGATTGACATGATTGTTCTCCTAGAAGGAGTCGTTTTAGGGGTGGGGTATGTTTGGGGGAAGTGTTCGGCTCTTCCATGCGACCAGGAATTAGGCAATGACGTTTCGAAAAATCCAAGATGGCCGCCTTCGGCAAACGCATCTCCGCGACGGTGGCACCTGGAAACCTCGAAGATGGCTCGAACGAAAGAGGGTATCGAGAAATTTAAAAAAAAATGTTGAAAAAAAAAAAAAAAAGATGGCCGCCCCGGAATCGGCGTTCGAAATTCGGCCGTTTTCAGACCCCACTTTGGAGAGTTACATTGTTCTACCGAATTTGCCGCACGACAAAACTGCTGATGCAGAAACGTTGCCAGCATCCTGCAGTATGTGGAAAAACTATCAGCTGTCAAAAAATAAAGATGGCGGATGGTGCGGCGGCCATCTTGTTAAATGATCAAATTCGGGCAATTTTGAAAGCGAAAAATGAGCCTGATGGCAACACCCGAGCGGGATGTTTTGTATGAAGCGGTCGTGTGGAATGATAAAAAGATTTTTTTGGTAAAAAAAAACTCCCCATTTTTCGGGTAATTTCGGAGATTTTACCCGAAAACATGAAAAGTAGAAATAATGACATTTTGAATCAAAATTTGGTGTAACATCGAAGAGGAGGTCCATGCGAATGACTTTTGACCATTCCGGTCGCTTCGAGTTGGCAACACTGGGCGCGAGCGATGTTCGAATTTTTGGGTCAGACCCTACTAACTCAAAAGTCTTTGTTCTACCGAATTCAAAGTATGAAAAAACTGATGATGCAGAAACATTGCCAGTATCCTGTAGTATATAGGAAAACTATCAGCTGTCAAAAATTAAAGATGGCGGACGGTGTAGCCAACTCTTTGTGAAATTGAACAGTTTAAAAATGAAAAAATCGGCTGTTGGCAACACCTGAGCGGGATGGTTTGTATGAAACGAATGTAGGCGAGGTAGTAAGGTGTTGCACGAAAAAAAAAAACTCCCCACTTTTCGGGTAATTTCGGAGATTTTACCCAAAAAACGTGAACCCTATAAATAACGACATTTCTAATCAAAATTTGGTGTTATATCAAAGAACAGGTCCATACAAACTACTTTTGACTATTTTCGTTGCTTCGAGTTGGCAACACTGGGCGCGAGCGATGTTCGAATTTTTGGTCAGACTCTACTTTGAGGAGTTACTTTGTTCTACCGAATTCGCCGGATGAAAAAACTGATGATGCAGAAACATTGGAAGTATCCTGTAGTATATAGAAAAATTGCCACTTGTCAGAAATTCAAGATGGCGGATGGTGTAGCCAACTTTTTATGTTGCCAATTTTCAAGTCGAAATAAATGGCATTTAGCAACATCTGAGCCGGGTAACTTATATGGAGGGTTTGTGTAGAATGATGAAAAGTGTTGCCTGGTATAGTTTTTTAAATTTTTTGTTTAAAATTTTTTTTTTTGAAAAATTTTTTTGAAACCCTTGGTAACCAACAGCCAGACGCGAGCTGCTTGCAGCTCGCGCACCTTCTCCCCCAAAAGGACTCTGACAAATTTTGAAGGAATAAAGACTTAGAGAAATTTTGATGAAAATTTTTTTGATGAAATTTTTTTGATCAAAATTTTTTTTTTGAAAATTTTTTTTTTTAACCCCTTTGAAACCAACAGCCAGACGCGAGCTGCTTGCAGCTCGCGCACCTTCTCCCTCAAACGGACTCTGACAAATTTTGAATGAAAAAATATCTTTGTTGGAAAAAGACTTAGTAAAATTTTGTCAAAATATTTTTTTTTAATTTTTTTTAACCCCTTGGAAACCAACAGCCAGACGCGAGCTGCTTGCAGCTCGCGCACCTTCTCCCTCAAAAGGACTCTGAAAAATTTTGAACGAAAAAAGACTTGTAGAATTTTGTCGAAAAAATTTTTTTTTAATTTTTTTTTTTTAACCTCTTGTATTTTTTAACACACGCGAGCTGCTTGCAGCTCGCGCACCACGCTCCATCTAGTCAATATACTATAAAGCTAAATTCCGGTGACTCACTCATTGACATGATTGTTCTCCTAGAAGGAGCCGTTTTAGGGGTGGGGTGTGTATGGGGGAAGTTTAAGTTGGCCGAATCGGAGCAGAAGTGTCGGAGCCGAATTTCGAAAAATCCAAGATGGCCGCCTTCGGCAAACGCATCTCTGCGACGGTGGCAGCTAGAAACCTCGGAGATGGCTCATTCGGAAGAGGGCCTAGAGAAATTGAAAAAAAATTGAGAAAAAAAAAAAAAAACAAGATGGCTGCCCCGGAATCGGCGTTCGAAATTCGGCCGTTTTCAGACCCCACTTTGGAGAGTTACATTGTTCTACCGAATTTGCCATATGACAAAACTGCTGATGCAGAAACGTTGCCAGCATCCTGCAGTATGAAGAAAAACTATCAGCTGTCAAAAATTAAAGATGGCGGATGGCGCGGCGGCCATCTTGTGAAATGATCAAATTCGGCAAATTTTTAAAGCGAAAAATGGGACTGATGGCAACACCTGAGCGCAATGGTTCGTATGGGGCGGTCGTGTGGAACGATGAAAAGTTTTTTATGGTAAAAAAAAACTCCCAATTTTTCGGGTAATTTTGGAGATTTTACCCGAAAACATGAAAAGTAGAAATAATGACATTTCTAATCAAAATTTGGTGCAACATCGAAGAGGAGGTCCATGCGAATGACTTTTGACCATTCCGGTCGCTTCGAGTTGGCAACACTGGGCGCGAGCAATGTTCGCATTTTTGGGTCAGACTCTACTTTGAGGAGTTACTTTGTTCTACCGAATTCGCCGGATGAAAAAACTGTTGATGCAGAAACATTGCCAGTATCCTGTAGTATATAGGAAAACTATCAGCTGTCAAAGATTAAAGATGGTGGATGGTGTGGCCAAC
This sequence comes from Epirrita christyi, assembly GCA_951392215.1. Taxonomy (NCBI): domain Eukaryota; kingdom Metazoa; phylum Arthropoda; class Insecta; order Lepidoptera; family Geometridae; genus Epirrita; species Epirrita christyi. The sequence continues at coordinate 84,292 of OX595861.1, forward strand.
TATTTGTGAAATTGAACAGTTTTAAACTGAAAAAATTGGCTGTTGGCAACACCTGAGCGGGATAGTTTGTATGAGGCGAATGTAGGCCAGGCAGTATAGTGTTGCACGAAAAAAAAAAACTCCCCACTTTTCGGGTAATTTCGGAGATTTTACCCGAAAACATGAAAAGTAGAAATAATGACATTTCTGATCAAAATTTGGTGAAACATCGAAAAGGAGGTCCATGCAAATGACTTACGACCATTTCAGTCACTTCGAGTTGGCAACACTGGGCGCGAGCGATGTTCGCATTTCTTGGGTCAGACTCTACTTTGAGGAGTTACTTTGTTCTACCGAATTCGCCGGATGAAAAAACTGATGATGCAGAAACATTTGTAGTATCCTGTAGTATATAGGAAAACTATCAGCTGTCAAAATTTCAAGATGGCGGACGGTGTAGCCAACTCTTTAAGATGGCAATTTTCAAGTCGAAATAAATGGCATATAGCTACATCTGAGCGGGGTGACTTGTATGGAGGATTTGTGTAGAATGATGAAAAGTGTTGCCTGGTATAGTTTTTAAAATTTTTTGTTCAAAAATTTTTTTTTGTAAATTTTTTTTTAACCCCTTGGAAACCAACAGCCAGACGCGAGCTGCTTGCAGCTCGCGCAACTTCTCCCCAAAAAGGACTCTGACAAATTTTGAAGGAATAAAAACTTAGAGAAATTTTGATGAAAATTTTTTTGATGAAATTTTTTTGTTCAAAATTTTTTTTTTTGAAAATTTTTTTTTTAACCCCTTTGAAACCAACAGCCAGACGCGAGCTGCTTGCAGCTCGCGCACCTTCTCCCTCAAAAGGACTCTGAAAAATGTTGAATGAAAAAAGACTTAGAGAAATTTTGATGAAAATTTTTTTGATTAAATTTTTTTGTTCAAAATTTTTTTTTTTAATTTTTTTTTTTAACCCCTTTGAAACCATCAGCCAGACGCGAGCTGCTTGCAGCTCGCGCACCTATTCCCTCAAAAGGACTCTGAAAAATGTTGAATGAAAAAAGACTTAGAGAAATTTTGATGAAAATTTTTTTAATGAAATTTTTTTGTTCAAAATTTTTTTTTGAAAATTTTTTTTTTTTTCCCCTTTGAAACCAACAGCCAGACGCGAGCTGCTTGCAGCTCGCGCACCTTCTCCCTCAAAAGGACTCTGAAAAATGTTGAATGAAAAAAGACTTAGAGAAATTTTGATGAAAATTTTTTTAATGAAATTTTTTTGTTCAAAATTTTTTTTTGAAATTTTTTTTTTTAAACCCTTTGAAACCAACAGCCAGACGCGAGCTGCTTGCAGCTCGCGCACCTATTCCCTCAAAAGGACTCTGAAAAATGTTGAATGAAAAATGACTTAGAGAAATTTTGATGAAAATTTTTTTAATGAAATTTTTTTGTTCAAAATTTTTTTTTGAAATTTTTTTTTTTAAACCCTTTGAAACCAACAGCCAGACGCGAGCTGCTTGCAGCTCGCGCACCTATTCCCTCAAAAGGACTCTGAAAAATGTTGAATGAAAAATGACTTAGAGAAATTTTGATGAAAATTTTTTTAATGAAATTTTTTTGTTCAAAATTTTTTTTTTTTTAATTTTTTTTTTAACCCCTTAGAAACCAACAGCCAGACGCGAGCTGCTTGCAGCTCGCGCACCTTATCCCTCAAAAGGACTCTGAAAAATTTTGAACTAAAAAAGACTTGTAGAAATTTTGTCGAAATATTTTTTTTTTATTTTTTTTTAACCCCTTGCGAACCAACAGCCAGACGCGAGCTGCTTGCAGCTCGCGCACCTTCTCCCTCAAAAGGACTCTGAAAAATTTTGAATGAAAAAATATCTTTGTTGGAAAAAGACTTAGTAAAATTTTGTCAAAATATTTTTTTTAATTTTTTTTTTAACCCCTTGGAAACCAACAGCCAGACGCGAGCTGCTTGCAGCTCGCGCACCTTCTCCCCCAAAAGGACTCTGAAAAATTTTGAACGAAAAAAGACTTAGAGAAATTTTATTCGAAAAAGTTTTTGTCGAAATTGTTTTTTTTGATTTTTTTTTTAACCCCTTGTAAGCCAGCAGCAACACGCGAGCTGCTTGCAGCTCGCGCACCACGCTTCATCTAGTCAATATACTATAAAGCTAAATTACGGTGACTCACTCATTGACATGATTGTTCTCCTAGAAGGAGCCGTTTTAGAGGTGGGGTGTGTATGGGGGAAGTGTTCGGCTCTTCCATGCGACCAGGAATTAGGCAATGACGTTTCGAAAAATCCAAGATGGCCGCCTTCGGCAAACGCATCTCCGCGACGGTGGCAGCTGGAAACCTCGGAGATGGCTCGAACGAAAGAGGGTATCGAGAAATTGAAAAAAAAATGTTTAAAAAAAAAAAAAACAAGATGGCCGCCCCGGAATCGGCGTTCGAAATTCGGCCGTTTTCAGACCCCACTTTGAAGAGTTACATTGTTCTACCGAATTTGCCATATGACAAAACTGCTGATGCAGAAACGTTGCCAGTGTCCTGTAGTATGTTGAAAAATTATCAACTGTCAAAAATTAAAGATGGCGGATGGCGCGGCGGCCATCTTGTGAAATGATCAAATTCGGCAAATTTTTAAAGCGAAAATTGGGACTGATGGCAACACCTGAGCGCGATGGTTCGTATGGGGCGGTCGTGTGGAACAATGAAAAGATTTTTATGGTAAAAAAAAACTCCCCATTTTTCGGGTAATTTCGGAGATTTTACCCGAAAAATTGAAAAGTAGAAATAATGACATTTCTAATCAAAATTTGGTGCAACATCGAAGAGGAGGTCCATGCGAATGACTTTTGACCATTCCGGTTGCTTCGAGTTGGCAACACTGGGCGCGAGCAATGTTCGCATTTTTGGGTCAGACTCTACTTTGAGGAGTTACTTTGTTCTACCGAATTCGCCGGATGAAAAAACTGTTGATGCAGAAACATTGCCAGTATCCTGTAGTATATAGGAAAACTATCAGCTGTCAAAGATTAAAGATGGTGGATGGTGTGGCCAACTATTTGTGAAATTGAACAGTTTTAAACTGAAAAAATTGGCTGTTGGCAACACCTGAGCGGGATAGTTTGTATGAGGCGAATGTAGGCCAGGCAGTATAGTGTTGCACGAAAAAAAAAAACTCCTCACTTTTCGGGTAATTTCGGAGATTTTACCCGAAAACATGAAAAGTAGAAATAATGACATTTCTGATCAAAATTTGGTAAAACATCGAAAAGGAGGTCCATGCAAATGACTTACGACCATTTCAGTCACTTCGAGTTGGCAACACTGGGCGCGAGCGATGTTCGCATTTCTTGGGTCAGACTCTACTTTGAGGAGTTACTTTGTTCTACCGAATTCGCCGGATGAAAAAACTGATGATGCAGAAACATTGGTAGTATCCTGTAGTATATAGAAAAACTATGACATCTTAGAAATTAAAGATGGCGGACGGTGTAGCCAACTCTTTAAGTTGCCAATTTTCAAGTCGAAATAAATGGCATATAGCTACATCTGAGCCGGGTGACTTGTATGGAGGGTTTGTGTAGAATGATGAAAAGTGTTGCCTGGTATAGTTTTTTAAATTTTTTGTTCAAAATTTTTTTTTTGAAAAATTTGTTTTTTGACCCCATGGAAACCAACAGCCAGACGCGAGCTGCTTGCAGCTCGCGCACCTTCTCCCCCAAAAGGACTCTGACAAATTTTGAAGGAAAAATGACTTAGAGAAATTTTGATGAAAATTTTATTGATGAAAATTTTTTGTTCAAAATTTTTTTTTGAAAAAATTTTTTTTTAACCCCTTTGAAACCAACAGCCAGACGCGAGCTGCTTGCAGCTCGCGCACCTTCTCCCTCAAAAGGACTCTGACAAATTTTGAATGAAAAAATATCTTTGTTGGAAAAAGACTTAGTAAAATTTTGTCAAAATATTTTTTTTTAATTTTTTTTTAACCCCTTGGAAACCAACAGCCAGACGCGAGCTGCTTGCAGCTCGCGCACCTTCTCCCCCAAAAGGACTCTGAAAAATTTTGAACGAAAAAACACTTAGAGAAATTTTATTCGAAAAAGTTTTTGTCGAAAATTTTTTTTTTTTAATTTTTTTTTTAACCCCTTTTAAAAACTCCCCCTCGTGAGCTGCTTGCAGCTCGCGCACCTTTTCCCTCAAAAGGACTCTGAAAAATTTTGAATGGAAAAATATCTTTGTTGGAAAAAGACTTAGTAAAATTTTGTCAAAATATTTTTTTTTAATTTTTTTTTAACCCCTTGGAAACCAACAGCCAGACGCGAGCTGCTTGCAGCTCGCGCACCTTCTCCCCCAAAAGGACTCTGAAAAATTTTGAACGAAAAAACACTTAGAGAAATTTTATTCGAAAAAGTTTTTGTTGAAAATTTTTTTTTTTAAATTTTTTTTTTTAACCCCTTGTAAAAACTCCCCCTCGCGAGCTGCTTGCAGCTCGCGCACCACGCTCCATCTAGTCAATATACTATAAAGCTAAATTCCGGTGACTGACTCATTGACATGATTGTTCTCCTAGAAGGAGCCGTTTTAGGGGTGGGGTATGTTTGGGGGAAGTGTTCGGCTCTTCCATGCGACCAGGAATTAGGCAATGACGTTTCGAAAAATTCAAGATGGCCGCCTTCGGCAAACGCATCTCCGCGACGGTGGCAGCTGGAAACCTCCGAGATGGCTCAAACGAAAGAGGGTATTGAGAAATTGAAAAAAAAATGTTTTAAAAAAAAAAAAACAAGATGGCCGCCCCGGAATCGGCGTTCGAAATTCGGCCGTTTTCAGACCCCACTTTGGAGAGTTACATTGTTCTACCGAATTTGCCATATGACAAAACTGCTGATGCAGAAACGTTGCCATTGTCCTGTAGTATGTGGAAAAACTATCAGCTGTCAAAAATTAAAGATGGCGGATGGCGCGGCGGCCATCTTGTGAAATGATCAAATTCGGGCAATTTTGAAAGCGAAAAATGGGACTGATGGCAACACCTGACCGCGATGGTTCGTATGGGGCGGTCGTGTGGAACGATGAAAAGTTTTTTATGGGAAAAAAAAACTCCCGATTTTTCGGGTAATTTCGGAGATTTTACCCGAAAACATGAAAAGTAGAAATAATGACATTTTGAATCAAAATTTGGTGTAACATCGAAGAGGAGGTCCATGCAAATGACTTTAGACCATTCCGGTCGCTTCGAGTTGGCAACACTGGGCGCGAGCGATGTTCGCATTTTTGGGTCAGACTCTACTTTGAGGAGTTACTTTGTTCTACCGAATTCGCCGGATGAAAAAACTGATGATGCAGAAACATTGGTAGGATCCTGTAGTATATAGGAAAACTATCAGCTGTCAAAATTTCAAGATGGCGGACGGTGTGGCCAACTATTTGTGAAATTGAACAGTTTAAAACTGAAAAAATTGGCTGTTGGCAACACCTGAGCGGGATAGTTTGTATGGGGCGAATGTAGGTCAGGTAGTATAGTATATAATGGGAAAAAAAAAACCCCCACTTCTTTGGTAATTTCGGAGATTTTACCCAAAAAACGTGAATCCTATAAATAATGACATTTCTAATCAAAATATGGTGTAATATCGAAGAACAGGTCCATACGAACGACTTTTGACTATTTTCGTCGCTTCGAGTTGGCAACACTGGGCGCGAGCGATGTTCGCATTTTTTGGGTCAGACTCTACTTTGAGGAGTTACTTTGTTCTACCGAATTCGCCGGATGAAAAAACTGATGATGCAGAAACATTGCTAGGATCCTGTAGTATATAGGAAAACTATCAGCTGTCAAAATTTCAAGATGGCGGACGGTGTAGCCAACTCTTTAAGATGCCAATTTTCAAGTCGAAATAAATGGCATATAGCTACATCTGAGCCGGGTGACTTGTATGGAGGGTTTGTGTAGAATGATGAAAAGTGTTGCCTGGTATAGTTTTTAAAATTTTTTGTTCAAAAATTTTTTTTTGTAAATTTTTTTTTTAACCCCTTGGAAACCAACAGCCAGACGCGAGCTGCTTGCAGCTCGCGCACCTTCTCCCCAAAAAGGACTCTGACAAATTTTGAAGGAATAAAGACTTGGAGAAATTTTGATGAAAATTTTTTTGATGAAATTTTTTTGTTCAAAATTTTTTTTTTGGAAATTTTTTTTTTAACCCCTTTGAAACCAACAGCCAGACGCGAGCTGCTTGCAGCTCGCGCACCTTCTCCCTCAAAAGGACTCTGAAAAATGTTGAATGAAAAAATATCTTTGTTGGAAAAAGACTTAGTAAAATTTTAATGATTTTTTTTTTTTAATTGTTTTTTTAACCCCTTTTAAACCAACAGCCAGACGCGAGCTGCTTGCAGCTCGCGCACCTTCTCCCTCAAAAGGACTCTGACAAATTTTGAAGGAAAAAAGACTTGTAGAAATTTTGTTCAAAATTGTTTTTTTGAAAATTTTTTTTTTAACCCCTTTGATACCAACAGCCAGACGCGAGCTGCTTGCAGCTCGCGCACCTTCTCCCTCAAAAGGACTCTGACAAATTTTGAATGAAAAAAGACTTGAGAAATTTTGTCCAAATTTAATTTTTTTTAAATTTTATTTTTTAACCCCTTGTAAAAACTCCCCCTCGCGAGCTGCTTGCAGCTCGCGCACCACGCTCCATCTAGTCAATATACTATAAAGCTAAATTACGGTGACTCACTGATTGACATGATTGTTCTCCTAGAAGGAGTCGTTTTAGGGGTGGGGTGTGTTTGGGGGAAGTTTAAGTTGGCCGAATCGGAGCAGAAGTGTCGGAGCCGAATTTCGAAAAATCCAAAATGGCGGCATTCGGCAAAAGTATCTCCGCGACGGTGGCAGCTGGAAACCTCGGAGATGGCTCAAACGAAAGAGAGTATAGAGAAATTGAAAAAAAAATGTTTAAAAAAAAAAAAAACAAGATGGCCGCCCCGGAATCGGCGTTCGAAATTCGGCCGTTTTCAGACCCCACTTTGGAGAGTTACATTGTTCTACCGAATTTGCCGCATAACAAAACTGCTGATGCAGAAACGTTGCCAGCATCCTGTAGTATGTGGAAAAACTATCAGCTGTCAAAAAATAAAGATGGCGGATGGCGCGGCGGCCATCTTGTGAAATGATCAAATTCGGGCAATTTTGAAAGCGAAAAATGGGACTGATGGCAACACCTGAGCGCGATGGTTTGTATGGGGCGGTCGTGTGGAACGATGAAAAGTTTTTTATGTTAAAAAAAAACTCCCGATTTTTCGGGTAATTTCGGAGATTTTACCCGAAAACATGAAAAGTAGAAATAATGACATTTTGAATCAAAATTTGGTGTAACATCGAAGAGGAGGTCCATGCGAATGACTTTTGACCAGTTCGGTCGCTTCGAGTTGGCAACACTGGGCGCGAGCGATGTTCGCATTTTTGGGTCGGACTCTACTTTGAGGAGTTACTTTGTTCTACCGAATTCGCCGGATGAAAAAACTGCTGATGCAGAAACATTGCCAGTATCCTGTAGTATATAGGAAAACTATCAGCTGTCAAAATTTCAAGATGGCGGACGGTGTGGCCAACTATTTGTGAAATTGAACAGTTTAAAACTGAAAAAATCGACTGTTGACAACACTTGAGAAGGATGGTTTGTATGGGGCGAATGTAGGCCAGGCATTATAGTGTTGCACGAAAAAAAAAAACTCCCCACTTTTCGGGTAATTTCGGAGATTTTACCCAAAAAACGTGAACCCTATAAATAATGACATTTCTAATCAAAATTTGGTGCAACATCGAAGAGAAGGTCCATACAAACGACTTTTGACCATTCCGGTCGCTTCGAGTTGGCAACACTGGGCGCGAGCGATGTTAGCATTTTTGGGTCAGACTCTACTTTGAGGAGTTACTTTGTTTTACCGAATTCGCCGGATGAAAAAACTGATGATGCAGAAACATTGCCAGTATCCTGTAGTATATAGAAAAATTGCCACTTGTCAGAAATTCAAGATGGCGGATGGTGTAGCCAACTCTTAAAGTTGCCAATTTTCAAGTCGAAATAAATGACATATAGCTACATCTGAGCGGGGTGACTTGCATGGAGGATTTGTGTAGAATGATGAAAAGTGTTGCCTGGTATAGTTTTTTAAATTTTTTGTTCAAAAATTTTTTTTTGTAAATTTTTTTTTTAACCCCTTGGAAACCAACAGCCAGACGCGAGCTGCTTGCAGCTCGCGCACCTTCTCCCCAAAAAGGACTCTGACAAATTTTGAAGGAATAAAGACTTAGAGAAATTTTGATGAAAATTTTTTTGATGAAATTTTTTTGTTCAAAATTTTTTTTTTGAAAATTTTTTTTTTAACCCCTTTGAAACCAACAGCCAGACGCGAGCTGCTTGCAGCTCGCGCACCTTTTCCCTCAAAAGGACTCTGAAAAATGTTGAATGAAAAAAGACTTAGAGAAATTTTGATGAAATTTTTTTTAATGTAATTTTTTTGTTCAAAAATGTTTTTTTGAAATTTTTTTTTTAACCCCTTTGAAACCAACAGCCAGACGCGAGCTGCTTGCAGCTCGCGCACCTTCTCCCTCAAAAGGACTCTGAAAAATGTTGAATGAAAAAAGACAGAGAAATTTTGGTGAAAATTTTTTTTTTGAAAATTTTTTTTTTTAACCCCTTTGAGACCAACAGCCAGACGCGAGCTGCTTGCAGCTCGCGCACCTTTTCCCTCAAAAGGACTCTGAAAAATGTTGAATGAAAAAAGACAGAGAAATTTTGATGAAAATTTTTTTGATGAAATTTTTTTGTTCAAAATTTTTTTGAAAAATTTTTTTTTAACCCCTTGCCAACCAACAGCCAGACGCGAGCTGCTTGCAGCTCGCGCACCTTCTCCCTCAAAAGGACTCTGAAAAATGTTGAATGAAAAAAGACTAAGAGAAATTTTATTCGAAAAAGTTTTTGTCAAAATTTTTTTTTGAAAAATTTTTTTTTAACCCCTTGCCAACCAACAGCCAGACGCGAGCTGCTTGCAGCTCGCGCACCTTTTCCCTCAAAAGGACTCTGAAAAATGTTGAATGAAAAAAGACAGAGAAATTTTGATGAAAATTTTTTTGATGAAATTTTTTTGTTCAAAATTTTTTTTTGAAAAATTTTTTTTTTAACCCCTTGCCAACCAACAGCCAGACGCGAGCTGCTTGCAGCTCGCGCACCTTCTCCCTCAAAAGGACTCTGAAAAATGTTGAATGAAAAAAGACTAAGAGAAATTTTATTCGAAAAAGTTTTTGTCGAAAAATTTTTTTTTTATTTTTTTTTTTTTAACCCCTTGTAAAAACTCCCCCTCGCGAGCTGCTTGCAGCTCGCGCACCACGCTCCATCTAGTCAATATACTATAAAGCTAAATTACGGTGACTCACTGATTGACATGATTGTTCTCCTAGAAGGAGCCGTTTTAGCGGTGGGGTGTGTATGGGGGAAGTTTAAGTTGGCCGAATCGGAGCAGAAGTGTCGGAGCCGAATTTCGAAAAATCCAAAATGGCCGCCATCGGCAAACGCATCTCCGCGACGGTGGCAGCTGGAAACCTCAGAGATGGCTCGAACGAAAGAGGGTATCGAGAAATTGAAAAAAAAATGTTGAAAAAAAAAAAAAACAAGATGGCCGCCCCGGAATCGGCGTTCGAAATTCGCCCGTTTTCAGACCCCACTTTGGAGAGTTACATTGTTCTACCGAATTAGCCGCATGACAAAACTGCTGATGCAGAAACGTTGCCATTATCCTGTAGTATGTAGAAAAACTATCAGCTGTCAAAAATTAAAGATGGCGGATGGCGCGGCGGCCATCTTGTGAAATGATCAAATTCGGCAAATTTTTAAAGCGAAAAATGGGACTGATGGCAACACCTGAGCGCGATGGTTCGTATGGGGCGGTCGTGTGGAACGATGAAAAGTTTTTTATGGTCAAAAAAAACTCCCCATTTTTCGGGTATTTTCGGAGATTTTACCCGAAAACATGAAAAGTAGAAATAATGACATTTCTAATCAAAATTTGGTGCAACATCGAAGAGGAGGTCCGTGCGAATGACTTTTGACCATTCCGGTCGCTTCGAGTTGGCAACACTGGGCGCGAGCGATGTTCGCATTTTTGGGTCAGACCCTACTAACTCAAAAGTCTTTGTTCTACCGAATTCAAATAATGAAAAAACTGATGATGCAGAAACATTGCCAGTATCCTTAAGTATATAGGAAAACTATCAGCTGTCAAAAATTAAAGATGGCGGACGGTGTAGCCAACTCTTTGTGAAATTGAACAGTTTAAAAATGAAAAAATCGGCTGTTGGCAACACCTGAGCGGGATGGTTTGTAAGGAACGAATGTAGGCCAGGTAGTAAAGTGTTGCACGAAAAAAAAACTCCCCACTTTTCGGGTAATTTCGGAGATTTTACCCAAATAACGTGAACCCTATAAATAATGACATTTCTAATCAAAATTTTATGTAGTATCAAAGAACAGGTCCATACAAACTACTTTTGACTATTTTCGTTGCTTCGAGTTGGCAACACTGGGCGCGAGCGATGTTCGAATTTTTGGTCAGACTCTACTTTGAGGAGTTACTTTGTTCTACCGAATTCGCCGGATGAAAAAACTGATGATGCAGAAACATTGCCAGTATCCTGTAGTATATAGGAAAACTATCAGCTGTCAAAATTTCAAGATGGCGGATGGTGTGGCCAACTTTTTATGTTGCCAATTTTCAAGTCGAAATAAATGGCATATAGCTACATCTGAGCCGGGTGACTTGTATTGAGGGTTTGTGTAGAATGATGAAAAGTGTTGCCTGGTATAGTTTTTTAAATTTTTTGTTTAAAATTTTTTTTTTTGAAAAATTTTTTTGAAACCCTTGGTAACCAACAGCCAGACGCGAGCTGCTTGCAGCTCGCGCACCATTTCCCTCAAAAGGACTCTGACAAATTTTGAACGAAAAAATATCTTTGTTGGAAAAAGACTTAGTAAAATTTTGATGAATTTTTTTTTTTAAATTGTTTTTTTAACCCCGTGGAAACCAACAGCCAGACGCGAGCTGCTTGCAGCTCACGCACCTTTTCCCTCAAAAGGACTCTGACAAATTTTGAATGAAAAAATATCTTTGTTGGAAAAAGACAGTAAAATTTTAATGATTTTTTTTTTTTAAATTGTTTTTTTAACCCCTTTGAAACCAACAGCCAGACGCGAGCTGCTTGCAGCTCGCGCACCTTTTCCCTCAAAAGGACTCTGAAAAATGTTGAATGAAAAAAGACTTAGAGAAATTTTGATGAAATTTTTTGTTCAAAATTTTTTTTTTGAAAAATTTTTTTTAACCCCTTTGAAACCAACAGCCAATAAATGGCATATAGCTACATCTGAGCCGGGTGACTTGTATGGAGGGTTTGTGTAGAATGATGAAAAGTGTTGCCTGGTATAGTTTTTTAAATTTTTTGTTCAAAAATTTTTTTTTGTAAATCTTTTTTTTAACCCCTTGGAAACCAACAGTCAGACGCGAGCTGCTTGCAGCTCGCGCACCTTCCCCCTCGAAAGGACTCTGAAAAATTTTGAACGAAAAAATATCTTTGTTGGAAAAAGACTTAGTAAAATTTTGTCAAAATATTTTTTTTTATTTTTTTTTTAACCCCTTATAAACCAACAGCCAGACGCGAGCTGCTTGCAGCTCGCGCACCTTCTCCCTCAAAAGGACTCTGACAAATTTTTAAGGAAAAAAGACTTGTAAAAATTTTGTCAAAATATTTTTTTTTTATTTTTTTTTAACCCCTTGGAAACCAACAGCCAGACGCGAGCTGCTTGCAGCTCGCGCACCTTCTCCCCCAAAAGGACTCTGAAAAATTTTGAACGAAAAAAGACTTAGAGAAATTTTATTTGAAAAAGTTTTTGTCGAAATTTTTTTTTTTTTTAAATTTTTTTTTTTAACCCCTTGTATTTTTACCTCAACACGCGAGCTGCTTGCAGCTCGCGCACCACGCTCCATCTAGTCAATATACTATAAAGCTAAATTCCGGTGACTGACTCATTGACATGATTGTTCTCCTAGAAGGAGCCGTTTTAGGGGTGGGGTATGTTTGGGGGAAGTGTTCGGCTCTTCCATGCGACCAGGAATTAGGCAATGACGTTTCGAAAAATTCAAGATGGCCGCCTTCGGCAAACGCATCTCCGCGACGGTGGCAGCTGGAAACCTCCGAGATGGCTCAAACGAAAGAGGGTATTGAGAAATTGAAAAAAAAATGTTTTAAAAAAAAAAAAACAAGATGGCCGCCCCGGAATCGGCGTTCGAAATTCGGCCGTTTTCAGACCCCACTTTGGAGAGTTACATTGTTCTACCGAATTTGCCATATGACAAAACTGCTGATGCAGAAACGTTGCCATTGTCCTGTAGTATGTGGAAAAACTATCAGCTGTCAAAAATTAAAGATGGCGGATGGCGCGGCGGCCATCTTGTGAAATGATCAAATTCGGGCAATTTTGAAAGCGAAAAATGGGACTGATGGCAACACCTGACCGCGATGGTTCGTATGGGGCGGTCGTGTGGAACAATGAAAAGTTTTTTATGGTAAAAAAAAACTCCCCATTTTTCGGGTAATTTCGGAGATTTTACCCGAAAACTTGAAAAGTTGAAATAATGACATTTCTGATCAAAATTTGGTGTAACATCGAAGAGGAGGTCCATGCGAATGACTTTTGACCATTCCGGTCGCTTCGAGTTGGCAACACTGGGCACGAGCGATGTTCGCATTTTTGGGTCGGACTCTACTTTGAGGAGTTACTTTGTTCTACTGAATTCGCCGGATGAAAAAACTGATGATGCAGAAACATTGGTAGTATCGTGTTGTATATAGGAAAACTATCAGCTGTCAAAGATTAAAGATGGTGGATGGTGTGGCCAACTATTTGTGAAATTGAACAGTTTAAAACTGAAAAAAACGACTGTTGGCAACACCTGAGTGGGATGGTTTGTATGGGGCGAATGTAGGTCAGGTAGAATAGTATTTAATGGGAAAAAAAAACTCCCCACTTTTCGGGTAAATTCGGAGATTTTACCCAAAAAACGTGAATCCTATAAACAATAACATTTCTAATCAAAATATGGTGTAACATCGAATAGGAGGTCCATGCTAATGACTTAAGACCAGTTTGGTCGCTTCGAGTTGGCAACACTGGGCGCGAGCGATGTTCGCATTTTTTGGGTCAGACTCTACTTTGAGGAGTTACTTTGTTCTACCGAATTCGCCGGATGAAAAAACTGATGATGCAGAATCATTGGTAGTATCCTGTAGTATATAGAAAAACTATGACTTGTTAGAAATTAAAGATGGCGGACGGTGTGGCCAACTTTGTATGTTGGCAATTTTCAAGTCGAAATAAATGGCATATAGCTACATCTGAGCCGGGTGACTTGTATGGAGGGTTTGTGTAGAATGATGAAAAGTGTTGCCTGGTATAGTTTTTTAAATTTTTTGTTCAAAAATTTTTTTTTGTAATTTTTTTTTTTAACCCCTTGGAAACCAACAGCCAGACGCGAGCTGCTTGCAGCTCGCGCACCTTCTCCCCAAAAAGGACTCTGACAAATTTTGAAGGAATAAAGACTTAGAGAAATTTTGATGAAAATTTTTTTGATGAAATTTTTTTGTTCAAAATTTTTTTTTTGAAAAATTTTTTTTTAACCCCTTGGAAACCAACAGCCAGACGCGAGCTGCTTGCAGCTCGCGCACCTTTTCCCTCAAAAGGACTCTGACAAATTTTGAATGAAAAAATATCTTTGTTGGAAAAAGACTTAGTAAAATTTTAATGATTTTTTTTTTATTTAAATTGTTTTTTTAACCCCTTTTAAACCAACAGCCAGACGCGAGCTGCTTGCAGCTCGCGCACCTTTTCCCTCAAAAGGACTCTGAAAAATTTTGAATGGAAAAAGACTTAGAGAAATTTTGATGAATTTTTTTTTTCCGAAATATTTTTTTAACCCCTTGTAAAAACTCCCCCTCGCGAGCTGCTTGCAGCTCGCGCACCACGCTCCATCTAGTCAATATACTATAAAGCTAAATTCCGGTGACTCACTGATTGACATGATTGTTCTCCTAGAAGGAGTCGTTTTAGGGGTGGGGTATGTTTGGGGGAAGTGTTCGGCTCTTCCATGCGACCAGGAATTAGGCAATGACGTTTCGAAAAATCCAAGATGGCCGCCTTCGGCAAACGCATCTCCGCGACGGTGGCACCTGGAAACCTCGAAGATGGCTCGAACGAAAGAGGGTATCGAGAAATTTAAAAAAAAATGTTGAAAAAAAAAAAAAAACAAGATGGCCGCCCCGGAATCGGCGTTCGAAATTCGGCCGTTTTCAGACCCCACTTTGGAGAGTTACATTGTTCTACCGAATTTGCCGCACGACAAAACTGCTGATGCAGAAACGTTGCCAGCATCCTGCAGTATGTGGAAAAACTATCAGCTGTCAAAAAATAAAGATGGCGGATGGTGCGGCGGCCATCTTGTTAAATGATCAAATTCGGGCAATTTTGAAAGCGAAAAATGAGCCTGATGGCAACACCCGAGCGGGATGTTTTGTATGAAGCGGTCGTGTGGAATGATAAAAAGATTTTTTTGGTAAAAAAAAACTCCCCATTTTTCGGGTAATTTCGGAGATTTTACCCGAAAACATGAAAAGTAGAAATAATGACATTTTGAATCAAAATTTGGTGTAACATCGAAGAGGAGGTCCATGCGAATGACTTTTGACCATTCCGGTCGCTTCGAGTTGGCAACACTGGGCGCGAGCGATGTTCGAATTTTTGGGTCAGACCCTACTAACTCAAAAGTCTTTGTTCTACCGAATTCAAAGTATGAAAAAACTGATGATGCAGAAACATTGCCAGTATCCTGTAGTATATAGGAAAACTATCAGCTGTCAAAAATTAAAGATGGCGGACGGTGTAGCCAACTCTTTGTGAAATTGAACAGTTTAAAAATGAAAAAATCGGCTGTTGGCAACACCTGAGCGGGATGGTTTGTATGAAACGAATGTAGGCGAGGTAGTAAGGTGTTGCACGAAAAAAAAAAACTCCCCACTTTTCGGGTAATTTCGGAGATTTTACCCAAAAAACGTGAACCCTATAAATAACGACATTTCTAATCAAAATTTGGTGTTATATCAAAGAACAGGTCCATACAAACTACTTTTGACTATTTTCGTTGCTTCGAGTTGGCAACACTGGGCGCGAGCGATGTTCGAATTTTTGGTCAGACTCTACTTTGAGGAGTTACTTTGTTCTACCGAATTCGCCGGATGAAAAAACTGATGATGCAGAAACATTGGTAGTATCCTGTAGTATATAGGAAAACTATCAGCTGTCAAAATTTCAAGATGGCGGATGGTGTGGCCAACTCTTTAAGATGCCAATTTTCAAGTCGAAATAAATGGCATATAGCTACATCTGAGCCGGGTGACTTGTATGGAGGGTTTGTGTAGAATGATGAAAAGTGTTGCATGGTATAGTTTTTTAAATTTTTTGTTAAAATTTTTTTTTTGAAAAATTTTTTTTTTAACCCCTTGGAAACCAACAGCCAGACGCGAGCTGCTTGCAGCTCGCGCACCTTCTCCCTCAAAAGGACTCTGAAAAATGTTGAATGAAAAATGACTTAGAGAAATTTTGATGAAAATTTTTTTGATGAAATTTTTTTGTTCAAAATTTTTTCTTTGAAAAATTTTTTTTTGAACCCCTTTGAAACCAACAGCCAGACGCGAGCTGCTTGCAGCTCGCGCACCTTCTCCCTCAAAAGGACTCTGAAAAATGTTGAATGAAAAAAGACAGAGAAATTTTGATGAAAATTTTTTTGATGAAATTTTTTTGTTCAAAATTTTTTTTTTGAAAAATTTTTTTTTTAACCCCTTTGAAACCAACAGCCAGACGCGAGCTGCTTGCAGCTCGCGCACCTTCTCCCCCAAAAGGACTCTGAAAAATTTTGAACGAAAAAAGACTTAGAGAAATTTTATTCGAAAAAGTTTTTGTCGAATTTTTTTTTTTTAACCCCTTGTATTTTTACCTCAACACGCGAGCTGCTTGCAGCTCGCGCACCACGCTCCATCTAGTCAATATACTATAAAGCTAAATTCCGGTGACTCACTGATTGACATGATTGTTCTCCTAGAAGGAGTCGTTTTAGGGGTGGGGTATGTTTGGGGGAAGTGTTCGGCTCTTCCATGCGACCAGGAATTAGGCAATGACGTTTCGAAAAATCCAAGATGGCCGCCTTCGGCAAACGCATCTCCGCGACGGTGGCACCTGGAAACCTCGAAGATGGCTCGAACGAAAGAGGGTATCGAGAAATTTAAAAAAAAATGTTGAAAAAAAAAAAAAACAAGATGGCCGCCCCGGAATCGGCGTTCGAAATTCGGCCGTTTTCAGACCCCACTTTGGAGAGTTACATTGTTCTACCGAATTTGCCGCACGACAAAACTGCTGATGCAGAAACGTTGCCAGCATCCTGCAGTATGTGGAAAAACTATCAGCTGTCAAAAAATAAAGATGGCGGATGGTGCGGCGGCCATCTTGTTAAATGATCAAATTCGGGCAATTTTGAAAGCGAAAAATGAGCCTGATGGCAACACCCGAGCGGGATGTTTTGTATGAAGCGGTCGTGTGGAATGATAAAAAGATTTTTTTGGTAAAAAAAAACTCCCAATTTTTCGGGTAATTTCGGAGATTTTACCCGAAAACATGAAAAGTAGAAATAATGACATTTTGAATCAAAATTTGGTGTAACATCGAAGAGGAGGTCCATGCAAATGACTTTTGACCATTCCGGTCGCTTCGAGTTGGCAACACTGGGCGCGAGCGATGTTCGAATTTTTGGGTCAGACCCTACTAACTCAAAAGTCTTTGTTCTACCGAATTCAAAGTATGAAAAAACTGATGATGCAGAAACATTGCCAGTATCCTGTAGTATATAGGAAAACTATCAGCTGTCAAAAATTAAAGATGGCGGACGGTGTAGCCACCTCTTTGTGAAATTGAACAGTTTAAAAATGAAAAAATCGGCTGTTGGCAACACCTGAGCGGGATGGTTTGTATGGAACGAATGTAGGCCAGGTAGTAAGGTGTTGCAAGAAAAAAAAAAACTCCCCACTTTTCGGGTAATTTCGGAGATTTTACCCAAAAAACGTGAACCCTATAAATAATGACATTTCTAATCAAAATTTTGTGTAGTATCAAAGAACAGGTCCATACAAACTACTTTTGACTATTTTCGTTGCTTCGAGTTGGCAACACTGGGCGCGAGCGATGTTCGAATTTTTGGTCAGACTCTACTTTGAGGAGTTACTTTGTTCTACCGAATTCGCCGGATGAAAAAACTGATGATGCAGAAACATTGGTAGTATCCTGTAGTATATAGAAAAATTGCCACTTGTCAGAAATTCAAGATGGCGGATGGTGTAGCCAACTCTTAAAGTTGCCAATTTTCAAGTTGAAATAAATGACATATAGCTACATCTGAGCGGGGTGACTTGTATGGAGGATTTGTGTAGAATGATGAAAAGTGTTGCCTGGTATAGTTTTTTAAATTTTTTGTTCAAAAATTTTTTTTTGTAATTTTTTTTTTAACCCCTTGGAAACCAACAGCCAGACGCGAGCTGCTTGCAGCTCGCGCACCTTCTCCCCAAAAAGGACTCTGACAAATTTTGAAGGAATAAAGACTTAGAGAAATTTTGATGAAAATTTTTTTGATGAAATGATATTGTTCAAAATTTTTTTTTTGAAAATTTTTTTTTTAACCCCTTTGAAACCAACAGCCAGACGCGAGCTGCTTGCAGCTCGCGCACCTTCTCCCTCAAAAGGACTCTGAAAAATGTTGAATGAAAAAAGACTTAGAGAAATTTTGATGAAAATTTTTTTGATGAAATTTTTTTGTTCAAAATTTTTTTTTTAAAAAATTTTTTTTTAACCCCTTGGAAACCAACAGCCAGACGCGAGCTGCTTGCAGCTCGCGCACCTTTTCCCTCAAAAGGACTCTGACAAATTTTGAATGAAAAAATATCTTTGTTGGAAAAAGACTTAGTAAAATTTTAATGATTTTTTTTTTATTTAAATTGTTTTTTTAACCCCTTTTAAACCAACAGCCAGACGCGAGCTGCTTGCAGCTCGCGCACCTTTTCCCTCAAAAGGACTCTGAAAAATTTTGAATGGAAAAAGACTTAGAGAAATTTTGATGAATTTTTTTTTTCCGAAATATTTTTTTAACCCCTTGTAAAAACTCCCCCTCGCGAGCTGCTTGCAGCTCGCGCACCACGCTCCATCTAGTCAATATACTATAAAGCTAAATTCCGGTGACTCACTGATTGACATGATTGTTCTCCTAGAAGGAGTCGTTTTAGGGGTGGGGTATGTTTGGGGGAAGTGTTCGGCTCTTCCATGCGACCAGGAATTAGGCAATGACGTTTCGAAAAATCCAAGATGGCCGCCTTCGGCAAACGCATCTCCGCGACGGTGGCACCTGGAAACCTCGAAGATGGCTCGAACGAAAGAGGGTATCGAGAAATTTAAAAAAAAATGTTGAAAAAAAAAAAAAACAAGATGGCCGCCCCGGAATCGGCGTTCGAAATTCGGCCGTTTTCAGACCCCACTTTGGAGAGTTACATTGTTCTACCGAATTTGCCGCACGACAAAACTGCTGATGCAGAAACGTTGCCAGCATCCTGCAGTATGTGGAAAAACTATCAGCTGTCAAAAAATAAAGATGGCGGATGGTGCGGCGGCCATCTTGTTAAATGATCAAATTCGGGCAATTTTGAAAGCGAAAAATGAGCCTGATGGCAACACCCGAGCGGGATGTTTTGTATGAAGCGGTCGTGTGGAATGATAAAAAGATTTTTTTGGTAAAAAAAAACTCCCCATTTTTCGGGTAATTTCGGAGATTTTACCCGAAAACATGAAAAGTAGAAATAATGACATTTTGAATCAAAATTTGGTGTAACATCGAAGAGGAGGTCCATGCGAATGACTTTTGACCATTCCGGTCGCTTCGAGTTGGCAACACTGGGCGCGAGCGATGTTCGAATTTTTGGGTCAGACCCTACTAACTCAAAAGTCTTTGTTCTACCGAATTCAAAGTATGAAAAAACTGATGATGCAGAAACATTGCCAGTATCCTGTAGTATATAGAAAAACTATCAGCTGTCAAACTTTCAAGATGGCGGATGGTGTAGCCAACTTTTGGTGAAATTGAACAGTTTAAAGTTGAAAAAATCGGCTGTTGGGAACACCTGAGCGGGATGGTTTGTATGGGGCGAATGTAGGCCAGGCAGAATAGTATTTAATGGGAAAAAAAAACTCCCCACTTTTTGGGTAAATTCGGAGATTTTACCCAAAAAACGTGAATCCTATAAATAATGACATTTCTAATCAAAATTTGGCGTAATATCGAAGAACAGGTCCATACGAATGACTTTTGACTATTTTCGTCGCTTCGAGTTGGCAACACTGGGCGCGAGCGATGTTCGCATTTTTTGGGTCAGACTCTACTTTGAGGAGTTACTTTGTTCTACCGAATTCGCCGGATGAAAAAACTGATGATGCAGAAACATTGGTAGTATCCTGTAGTATATAGAAAAACTATGACATCTTAGAAATTAAAGATGGCGGACGGTGTAGCCAACTCTTTATGTTGCCAATTTTCAAGTCGAAATAAATGGCATATAGCTACATCTGAGCCGGGTGACTTGTATGGAGGGTTTGTGTAGAATGATGAAAAGTGTTGCCTGGTATAGTTTTTTAAATTTTTTGTTCAAAATTTTTTTTTTGAAAAATTTGTTTTTTGACCCCATGGAAACCAACAGCCAGACGCGAGCTGCTTGCAGCTCGCGCACCTTCTCCCCCAAAAGGACTCTGACAAATTTTGAAGGAAAAATGACTTAGAGAAATTTTGATGAAAATTTTATTGATGAAAATTTTTTGTTCAAAATTTTTTTTTGAAAAAAATTTTTTTTAGCCCCTTTGAAACCAACAGCCAGACGCGAGCTGCTTGCAGCTCGCGCACCTTCTCCCTCAAAAGGACTCTGACAAATTTTGAATGAAAAAATATCTTTGTTGGAAAAAGACTTAGTAAAATTTTGTCAAAATATTTTTTTTTAATTTTTTTTTAACCCCTTGGAAACCAACAGCCAGACGCGAGCTGCTTGCAGCTCGCGCACCTTCTCCCCCAAAAGGACTCTGAAAAATTTTGAACGAAAAAACACTTAGAGAAATTTTATTCGAAAAAGTTTTTGTCGAAAATTTTTTTTTTTTAATTTTTTTTTTTAACCCCTTTTAAAAACTCCCCCTCGCGAGCTGCTTGCAGCTCGCGCACCTTTTCCCTCAAAAGGACTCTGAAAAATTTTGAACTAAAAAAGACTTGTAGAAATTTTGTCGAAATATTTTTTTTTAAATTTTTTTTTAACCCCTTGCGGGCCAACAGCCAGACGCGAGCTGCTTGCAGCTCGCGCACCTTCTCCCTCAAAAGGACTCTGAAAAATTTTGAACGAAAAAAGACTTAGAGAAATTTTATTCGAAAAAGTTTTTGTCGAATTTTTTTTTTTTAACCCCTTGTATTTTTACCTCAACACGCGAGCTGCTTGCAGCTCGCGCACCACGCTCCATCTAGTCAATATACTATAAAGCTAAATTCCGGTGACTCACTGATTGACATGATTGTTCTCCTAGAAGGAGTCGTTTTAGGGGTGGGGTATGTTTGGGGGAAGTGTTCGGCTCTTCCATGCGACCAGGAATTAGGCAATGACGTTTCGAAAAATCCAAGATGGCCGCCTTCGGCAAACGCATCTCCGCGACGGTGGCACCTGGAAACCTCGAAGATGGCTCGAACGAAAGAGGGTATCGAGAAATTTAAAAAAAAATGTTGAAAAAAAAAAAAAACAAGATGGCCGCCCCGGAATCGGCGTTCGAAATTCGGCCGTTTTCAGACCCCACTTTGGAGAGTTACATTGTTCTACCGAATTTGCCGCACGACAAAACTGCTGATGCAGAAACGTTGCCAGCATCCTGCAGTATGTGGAAAAACTATCAGCTGTCAAAAAATAAAGATG
The DNA here is from genome assembly GCA_951392215.1 of Epirrita christyi. Classification (NCBI taxonomy): domain Eukaryota; kingdom Metazoa; phylum Arthropoda; class Insecta; order Lepidoptera; family Geometridae; genus Epirrita; species Epirrita christyi. The sequence continues at coordinate 105,393 of OX595861.1, forward strand.
GCGGATGGTGCGGCGGCCATCTTGTTAAATGATCAAATTCGGGCAATTTTGAAAGCGAAAAATGAGCCTGATGGCAACACCCGAGCGGGATGTTTTGTATGAAGCGGTCGTGTGGAATGATAAAAAGATTTTTTTGGTAAAAAAAAACTCCCCATTTTTCGGGTAATTTCGGAGATTTTACCCGAAAACATGAAAAGTAGAAATAATGACATTTTGAATCAAAATTTGGTGTAACATCGAAGAGGAGGTCCATGCGAATGACTTTTGACCATTCCGGTCGCTTCGAGTTGGCAACACTGGGCGCGAGCGATGTTCGAATTTTTGGGTCAGACCCTACTAACTCAAAAGTCTTTGTTCTACCGAATTCAAAGTATGAAAAAACTGATGATGCAGAAACATTGCCAGTATCCTGTAGTATATAGAAAAACTATCAGCTGTCAAACTTTCAAGATGGCGGATGGTGTAGCCAACTTTTGGTGAAATTGAACAGTTTAAAGTTGAAAAAATCGGCTGTTGGGAACACCTGAGCGGGATGGTTTGTATGGGGCGAATGTAGGCCAGGCAGAATAGTATTTAATGGGAAAAAAAAACTCCCCACTTTTTGGGTAAATTCGGAGATTTTACCCAAAAAACGTGAATCCTATAAATAATGACATTTCTAATCAAAATTTGGCGTAATATCGAAGAACAGGTCCATACGAATGACTTTTGACTATTTTCGTCGCTTCGAGTTGGCAACACTGGGCGCGAGCGATGTTCGCATTTTTTGGGTCAGACTCTACTTTGAGGAGTTACTTTGTTCTACCGAATTCGCCGGATGAAAAAACTGATGATGCAGAAACATTGGTAGTATCCTGTAGTATATAGAAAAACTATGACATCTTAGAAATTAAAGATGGCGGACGGTGTAGCCAACTCTTTATGTTGCCAATTTTCAAGTCGAAATAAATGGCATATAGCTACATCTGAGCCGGGTGACTTGTATGGAGGGTTTGTGTAGAATGATGAAAAGTGTTGCCTGGTATAGTTTTTTAAATTTTTTGTTCAAAATTTTTTTTTTGAAAAATTTGTTTTTTGACCCCATGGAAACCAACAGCCAGACGCGAGCTGCTTGCAGCTCGCGCACCTTCTCCCCCAAAAGGACTCTGACAAATTTTGAAGGAAAAATGACTTAGAGAAATTTTGATGAAAATTTTATTGATGAAAATTTTTTGTTCAAAATTTTTTTTTGAAAAAAATTTTTTTTAGCCCCTTTGAAACCAACAGCCAGACGCGAGCTGCTTGCAGCTCGCGCACCTTCTCCCTCAAAAGGACTCTGACAAATTTTGAATGAAAAAATATCTTTGTTGGAAAAAGACTTAGTAAAATTTTGTCAAAATATTTTTTTTTAATTTTTTTTTAACCCCTTGGAAACCAACAGCCAGACGCGAGCTGCTTGCAGCTCGCGCACCTTCTCCCCCAAAAGGACTCTGAAAAATTTTGAACGAAAAAACACTTAGAGAAATTTTATTCGAAAAAGTTTTTGTCGAAAATTTTTTTTTTTTAATTTTTTTTTTTAACCCCTTTTAAAAACTCCCCCTCGCGAGCTGCTTGCAGCTCGCGCACCTTTTCCCTCAAAAGGACTCTGAAAAATTTTGAACTAAAAAAGACTTGTAGAAATTTTGTCGAAATATTTTTTTTTAAATTTTTTTTTAACCCCTTGCGGGCCAACAGCCAGACGCGAGCTGCTTGCAGCTCGCGCACCTTCTCCCTCAAAAGGACTCTGAAAAATTTTGAACGAAAAAAGACTTAGAGAAATTTTATTCGAAAAAGTTTTTGTCGAATTTTTTTTTTTTAACCCCTTGTATTTTTACCTCAACACGCGAGCTGCTTGCAGCTCGCGCACCACGCTCCATCTAGTCAATATACTATAAAGCTTAATTACGGTGACTGACTCATTGACATGATTGTTCTCCTAGAAGGAGTCGTTTTAGGGGTGGGGTGTGTATGGGGGAAGTTTAAGTTGGCCGAATCGGAGCAGAAGTGTCGGAGCCGAATTTCGAAAAATCCAAAATGGCGGCATTCGGCAAACGTATCTCCGCGACGGTGGCAGCTGGAAACCTCGGAGATGGTTCGAACGAAAGAGGGTATCGAGAAATTTAAAAAAAAATGTTGAAAAAAAAAAAAAAAAAGATGGCCGCCCCGGAATCGGCGTTCGAAATTCGGCCGTTTTCAGACCCCACTTTGGAGAGTTACATTGTTCTACCGAATTTGCCGCATGACAAAACTGCTGATGCAGAAACGTTGCCAGCATCCTGTTGTATGTCGAAAAACTATCAGCTGTCAAAAATTAAAGATGGCGGATGGCGCGGCGGCCATCTTGTGAAATGATCAAATTCGGGCAATTTTGAAAGCGAAAAATGAGCCTGATGGCAACACCCGAGCGGGATGTTTTGTATGAGGCGGTCGTGTGGAATGATAAAAAGATTATTTTGGTAAAAAAAAAACTCCCCATTTTTCGGGTAATTTCGGAGATTTTACCCGAAAACATGAAAAGTAGAAATAATGACATTTTGAATCAAAATTTGGTGTAACATCGAAGAGGAGGTCCATGCGAATGACTTTTGACCATTGCGGTCGCTTCGAGTTGGCAACACTGGGCGCGAGCGCTGTTCGCATTTTTGGGTCAGACTCTACTTTGAGGAGTTACTTTGTTCTACCGAATTCGCCGGATGAAAAAACTGCTGATGCAGAAACATTGCCAGTATCCTGTAGTATATAGGAAAACTATCAGCTGTCAAAAATTAAAGATGGCGGACGGTGTGGCCAACTCTTTGTGAAATTGAACAGTTTAAAAATGAAAAAATCGGCTGTTGGCAACACCTGAGCGGGATGGTTTGTAAGGAACGAATGTAGACCAGGTAGTAAAGTGTTGCACGAAAAAAAAAAACTCCCCACTTTTCGGGTAATTTCGGAGATTTTACCCAAATAACGTGAACCCTATAAATAATGACATTTCTAATCAAAATTTTGTTTAGTATCAAAGAACAGGTCCATAAAAACTACTTTTGACTATTTTCGTTGCTTCGAGTTGGCAACACTGGGCGCGAGCGATGTTCGAATTTTTGGTCAGACTCTACTTTGAGGAGTTACTTTGTTCTACCGAATTCGCCGGATGAAAAAACTGATGATGCAGAAACATTTGTAGTATCCTGTAGTATATAGAAAAATTGCCACTTGTCAGAAATTCAAGATGGCGGATGGTGTAGCCAACTCTTAAAGTTGCCAATTTTCAAGTGGAAATAAATGACATATAGCTACATCTGAGCGGGGTGACTTGTATGGAGGATTTGTGTAGAATGATGAAAAGTGTTGCCTGGTATAGTTTTTAAAATTTTTTGTTCAAAAAATTTTTTTTGTAATTTTTTTTTTTAACCCCTTGGAAACCAACAGCCAGACGCGAGCTGCTTGCAGCTCGCGCACCTTCTCCCCAAAAAGGACTCTGACAAATTTTGAAGGAATAAAGACTTAGAGAAATTTTGGTGAAAATTTTTTTGATGAAATTTTTTTGTTCAAAATTTTTTTTTTGAAAAATTTTTTTATAACCCCTTTGAAACCAACAGCCAGACGCGAGCTGCTTGCAGCTCGCGCACCTTCTCCCTCAAAAGGACTCTGAAAAATGTTGAATGAAAAAAGACTTAGAGAAATTTTGGTGAAAATTTTTTTGATGAAATTTTTTTGATCAAAATTTTTTTTTTGAAAAAATTTTTTTTTAACCCCTTTGAAACCAACAGCCAGACGCGAGCTGCTTGCAGCTCGCGCACCTTTTCCCTCAAAAGGACTCTGAAAAATGTTGAATGAAAAAAGACTTAGAGAAATTTTGATGAAAATTTTTTTAATGAAATTTTTTAGATCAAAATTTTTTTTTTGAAAAATTTTTTTTTTAACCCCTTTGAAACCAACAGCCAGACGCGAGCTGCTTGCAGCTCGCGCACCTTTTCCCTCAAAAGGACTCTGAAAAATGTTGAATGAAAAAAGACTTAGAGAAATTTTGATGAAAATTTTTTTAATGAAATTTTTTAGATCAAAATTTTTTTTTTGAAAAATTTTTTTATAACCCCTTTGAAACCAACAGCCAGACGCGAGCTGCTTGCAGCTCGCGCACCTTCTCCCTCAAAAGGACTCTGAAAAATGTTGAATGAAAAAAGACTTAGAGAAATTTTGGTGAAAATTTTTTTGATGAAATTTTTTTGATCAAAATTTTTTTTTTGAAAAAATTTTTTTTTAACCCCTTTGAAACCAACAGCCAGACGCGAGCTGCTTGCAGCTCGCGCACCTTTTCCCTCAAAAGGACTCTGAAAAATGTTGAATGAAAAAAGACTTAGAGAAATTTTGATGAAAATTTTTTTAATGAAATTTTTTAGATCAAAATTTTTTTTTTGAAAAATTTTTTTTTTAACCCCTTTGAAACCAACAGCCAGACGCGAGCTGCTTGCAGCTCGCGCACCTTCTCCCTCAAAAGGACTCTGAAAAATGTTGAATGAAAAAAGACTTAGAGAAATTTTGGTGAAAATTTTTTTGATGAAATTTTTTTGATCAAAATTTTTTTTTTGAAAAAATTTTTTTTTAACCCCTTTGAAACCAACAGCCAGACGCGAGCTGCTTGCAGCTCGCGCACCTTTTCCCTCAAAAGGACTCTGAAAAATGTTGAATGAAAAAAGACTTAGAGAAATTTTGATGAAAATTTTTTTAATGAAATTTTTTAGATCAAAATTTTTTTTTTGAAAAATTTTTTTTTTAACCCCTTTGAAACCAACAGCCAGACGCGAGCTGCTTGCAGCTCGCGCACCTTCTCCCCCAAAAGGACTCTGAAAAATTTTGAATGGAAAAAGACTTAGAGAAATTTTGATGAATTTTTTTTTTCCGAAATATTTTTTTAACCCCTTGTAAAAACTCCCCCTCGCGAGCTGCTTGCAGCTCGCGCACCACGCTCCATCTAGTCAATATACTATAAAGCTAAATTACGGTGACTCACTGATTGACATGATTGTTCTCCTAGAAGGAATCGTTTTAGGGGTGGGGTGTGTTTGGGGGAAGTTTAAGTTGGCCGAATCGGAGCAGAACTGTCGGAGCCGAATTTCGAAAAATCCAAAATGGCCGCCTTCGGCAATAGTATCTCCGCGACGGTGGCAGCTGGAAACCTCGGAGATGGCTCGAACGAAAGAGGGTATCGAGAAATTTAAAAAAAAATGTTTAAAAAAAAAAAAAACAAGATGGCCGCCCCGGAATCGGCGTTCGAAATTCGGCCGTTTTCAGACCCCACTTTGAAGAGTTACATTGTTCTACCGAATTTGCCCTATGACGAAACTGCTGATGCAGAAACGTTGTTAGCGTCCTGTAGTATGTGGAAAAACTATCAGCTGTCAAAAAATAAAGATGGCGGATGGCGCGGCGGCCATCTTGTGAAATGATCAAATTCGGCAAATTTTTAAAGCGAAAAATGGGACTGATGGCAACACCTGAGCGCGATGTTTCGTATGAAGCGGTCGTGTGGAACGATGAAAAGATTTTTTTGGTAAAAAAAAACTCCCCATTTTTCGGGTAATTTCGGAGATTTTACCCGAAAACATGAAAAGTAGAAATAATGACATTTCGAATCAAAATTTGATGTAACATCGAAGAGGAGGTCCATGCGAATGACTTTTGACCATTTTGGTCGCTTCGAGTTGGCAACACTGGGCGCGAGCGATGTTCGCATTTTTGGGTCAGACTCTACTTTGAGGAGTTACTTTGTTCTACCGAATTCGCCGGATGAAAAAACTGATGATGCAGAAACATTGGTAGTATCCTGTAGTATATAGAAAAACTATCAGCTGTCAAACTTTCAAGATGGCGGATGGTGTAGCCAACTTTTGGTGAAATTGAACAGTTTAAAGTTGAAAAAATCGGCTGTTGGGAACACCTGAGCGGGATGGTTTGTATGGGGCGAATGTAGGCCAGGCAGAATAGTATTTAATGGGAAAAAAAAACTCCCCACTTTTTGGGTAAATTCGGAGATTTTACCCAAAAAACGTGAATCCTATAAATAATGACATTTCTAATCAAAATTTGGCGTAATATCGAAGAACAGGTCCATACGAATGACTTTTGACTATTTTCGTCGCTTCGAGTTGGCAACACTGGGCGCGAGCGATGTTCGCATTTTTTGGGTCAGACTCTACTTTGAGGAGTTACTTTGTTCTACCGAATTCGCCGGATGAAAAAACTGATGATGCAGAAACATTGGTAGTATCCTGTAGTATATAGAAAAACTATGACATCTTAGAAATTAAAGATGGCGGACGGTGTAGCCAACTCTTTATGTTGCCAATTTTCAAGTCGAAATAAATGGCATATAGCTACATCTGAGCCGGGTGACTTGTATGGAGGGTTTGTGTAGAATGATGAAAAGTGTTGCCTGGTATAGTTTTTTAAATTTTTTGTTCAAAATTTTTTTTTTGAAAAATTTGTTTTTTGACCCCATGGAAACCAACAGCCAGACGCGAGCTGCTTGCAGCTCGCGCACCTTCTCCCCCAAAAGGACTCTGACAAATTTTGAAGGAAAAATGACTTAGAGAAATTTTGATGAAAATTTTATTGATGAAAATTTTTTGTTCAAAATTTTTTTTTGAAAAAAATTTTTTTTAGCCCCTTTGAAACCAACAGCCAGACGCGAGCTGCTTGCAGCTCGCGCACCTTCTCCCTCAAAAGGACTCTGACAAATTTTGAATGAAAAAATATCTTTGTTGGAAAAAGACTTAGTAAAATTTTGTCAAAATATTTTTTTTTAATTTTTTTTTAACCCCTTGGAAACCAACAGCCAGACGCGAGCTGCTTGCAGCTCGCGCACCTTCTCCCCCAAAAGGACTCTGAAAAATTTTGAACGAAAAAACACTTAGAGAAATTTTATTCGAAAAAGTTTTTGTCGAAAATTTTTTTTTTTTAATTTTTTTTTTTAACCCCTTTTAAAAACTCCCCCTCGCGAGCTGCTTGCAGCTCGCGCACCTTTTCCCTCAAAAGGACTCTGAAAAATTTTGAACTAAAAAAGACTTGTAGAAATTTTGTCGAAATATTTTTTTTTAAATTTTTTTTTAACCCCTTGCGGGCCAACAGCCAGACGCGAGCTGCTTGCAGCTCGCGCACCTTCTCCCTCAAAAGGACTCTGAAAAATTTTGAACGAAAAAAGACTTAGAGAAATTTTATTCGAAAAAGTTTTTGTCGAATTTTTTTTTTTTAACCCCTTGTATTTTTACCTCAACACGCGAGCTGCTTGCAGCTCGCGCACCACGCTCCATCTAGTCAATATACTATAAAGCTAAATTCCGGTGACTGACTCATTGACATGATTGTTCTCCTAGAAGGAGCCGTTTTAGGGGTGGGGTATGTTTGGGGGAAGTGTTCGGCTCTTCCATGCGACCAGGAATTAGGCAATGACGTTTCGAAAAATTCAAGATGGCCGCCTTCGGCAAACGCATCTCCGCGACGGTGGCAGCTGGAAACCTCCGAGATGGCTCAAACGAAAGAGGGTATTGAGAAATTGAAAAAAAAATGTTTTAAAAAAAAAAAAACAAGATGGCCGCCCCGGAATCGGCGTTCGAAATTCGGCCGTTTTCAGACCCCACTTTGGAGAGTTACATTGTTCTACCGAATTTGCCATATGACAAAACTGCTGATGCAGAAACGTTGCCATTGTCCTGTAGTATGTGGAAAAACTATCAGCTGTCAAAAATTAAAGATGGCGGATGGCGCGGCGGCCATCTTGTGAAATGATCAAATTCGGGCAATTTTGAAAGCGAAAAATGGGACTGATGGCAACACCTGACCGCGATGGTTCGTATGGGGCGGTCGTGTGGAACAATGAAAAGTTTTTTATGGTAAAAAAAAACTCCCCATTTTTCGGGTAATTTCGGAGATTTTACCCGAAAACTTGAAAAGTTGAAATAATGACATTTCTGATCAAAATTTGGTGTAACATCGAAGAGGAGGTCCATGCGAATGACTTTTGACCATTCCGGTCGCTTCGAGTTGGCAACACTGGGCACGAGCGATGTTCGCATTTTTGGGTCGGACTCTACTTTGAGGAGTTACTTTGTTCTACTGAATTCGCCGGATGAAAAAACTGATGATGCAGAAACATTGGTAGTATCGTGTTGTATATAGGAAAACTATCAGCTGTCAAAGATTAAAGATGGTGGATGGTGTGGCCAACTATTTGTGAAATTGAACAGTTTAAAACTGAAAAAAACGACTGTTGGCAACACCTGAGTGGGATGGTTTGTATGGGGCGAATGTAGGTCAGGTAGAATAGTATTTAATGGGAAAAAAAAACTCCCCACTTTTCGGGTAAATTCGGAGATTTTACCCAAAAAACGTGAATCCTATAAACAATAACATTTCTAATCAAAATATGGTGTAACATCGAATAGGAGGTCCATGCTAATGACTTAAGACCAGTTTGGTCGCTTCGAGTTGGCAACACTGGGCGCGAGCGATGTTCGCATTTTTTGGGTCAGACTCTACTTTGAGGAGTTACTTTGTTCTACCGAATTCGCCGGATGAAAAAACTGATGATGCAGAATCATTGGTAGTATCCTGTAGTATATAGAAAAACTATGACTTGTTAGAAATTAAAGATGGCGGACGGTGTGGCCAACTTTGTATGTTGGCAATTTTCAAGTCGAAATAAATGGCATATAGCTACATCTGAGCCGGGTGACTTGTATGGAGGGTTTGTGTAGAATGATGAAAAGTGTTGCCTGGTATAGTTTTTTAAATTTTTTGTTCAAAAATTTTTTTTTGTAATTTTTTTTTTTAACCCCTTGGAAACCAACAGCCAGACGCGAGCTGCTTGCAGCTCGCGCACCTTCTCCCCAAAAAGGACTCTGACAAATTTTGAAGGAATAAAGACTTAGAGAAATTTTGATGAAAATTTTTTTGATGAAATTTTTTTGTTCAAAATTTTTTTTTTGAAAAATTTTTTTTTAACCCCTTGGAAACCAACAGCCAGACGCGAGCTGCTTGCAGCTCGCGCACCTTTTCCCTCAAAAGGACTCTGACAAATTTTGAATGAAAAAATATCTTTGTTGGAAAAAGACTTAGTAAAATTTTAATGATTTTTTTTTTATTTAAATTGTTTTTTTAACCCCTTTTAAACCAACAGCCAGACGCGAGCTGCTTGCAGCTCGCGCACCTTTTCCCTCAAAAGGACTCTGAAAAATTTTGAATGGAAAAAGACTTAGAGAAATTTTGATGAATTTTTTTTTTCCGAAATATTTTTTTAACCCCTTGTAAAAACTCCCCCTCGCGAGCTGCTTGCAGCTCGCGCACCACGCTCCATCTAGTCAATATACTATAAAGCTAAATTACGGTGACTCACTCATTGACATGATTGTTCTCCTAGAAGGAGCCGTTTTAGAGGTGGGGTGTGTATGGGGGAAGTGTTCGGCTCTTCCATGCGACCAGGAATTAGGCAATGACGTTTCGAAAAATCCAAGATGGCCGCCTTCGGCAAACGCATCTCCGCGACGGTGGCAGCTGGAAACCTCGGAGATGGCTCGAACGAAAGAGGGTATCGAGAAATTGAAAAAAAAATGTTTAAAAAAAAAAAAAACAAGATGGCCGCCCCGGAATCGGCGTTCGAAATTCGGCCGTTTTCAGACCCCACTTTGAAGAGTTACATTGTTCTACCGAATTTGCCATATGACAAAACTGCTGATGCAGAAACGTTGCCAGTGTCCTGTAGTATGTTGAAAAATTATCAACTGTCAAAAATTAAAGATGGCGGATGGCGCGGCGGCCATCTTGTGAAATGATCAAATTCGGCAAATTTTTAAAGCGAAAATTGGGACTGATGGCAACACCTGAGCGCGATGGTTCGTATGGGGCGGTCGTGTGGAACGATGAAAAGATTTTTATGGTAAAAAAAAACTCCCCATTTTTCGGGTAATTTCGGAGATTTTACCCGAAAAATTGAAAAGTAGAAATAATGACATTTCTAATCAAAATTTGGTGCAACATCGAAGAGGAGGTCCATGCGAATGACTTTTGACCATTCCGGTTGCTTCGAGTTGGCAACACTGGGCGCGAGCAATGTTCGCATTTTTGGGTCAGACTCTACTTTGAGGAGTTACTTTGTTCTACCGAATTCGCCGGATGAAAAAACTGTTGATGCAGAAACATTGCCAGTATCCTGTAGTATATAGGAAAACTATCAGCTGTCAAAGATTAAAGATGGTGGATGGTGTGGCCAACTATTTGTGAAATTGAACAGTTTTAAACTGAAAAAATTGGCTGTTGGCAACACCTGAGCGGGATAGTTTGTATGAGGCGAATGTAGGCCAGGCAGTATAGTGTTGCACGAAAAAAAAAAACTCCTCACTTTTCGGGTAATTTCGGAGATTTTACCCGAAAACATGAAAAGTAGAAATAATGACATTTCTGATCAAAATTTGGTAAAACATCGAAAAGGAGGTCCATGCAAATGACTTACGACCATTTCAGTCACTTCGAGTTGGCAACACTGGGCGCGAGCGATGTTCGCATTTCTTGGGTCAGACTCTACTTTGAGGAGTTACTTTGTTCTACCGAATTCGCCGGATGAAAAAACTGATGATGCAGAAACATTGGTAGTATCCTGTAGTATATAGAAAAACTATGACATCTTAGAAATTAAAGATGGCGGACGGTGTAGCCAACTCTTTAAGTTGCCAATTTTCAAGTCGAAATAAATGGCATATAGCTACATCTGAGCCGGGTGACTTGTATGGAGGGTTTGTGTAGAATGATGAAAAGTGTTGCCTGGTATAGTTTTTTAAATTTTTTGTTCAAAATTTTTTTTTTGAAAAATTTGTTTTTTGACCCCATGGAAACCAACAGCCAGACGCGAGCTGCTTGCAGCTCGCGCACCTTCTCCCCCAAAAGGACTCTGACAAATTTTGAAGGAAAAATGACTTAGAGAAATTTTGATGAAAATTTTATTGATGAAAATTTTTTGTTCAAAATTTTTTTTTGAAAAAATTTTTTTTTAACCCCTTTGAAACCAACAGCCAGACGCGAGCTGCTTGCAGCTCGCGCACCTTCTCCCTCAAAAGGACTCTGACAAATTTTGAATGAAAAAATATCTTTGTTGGAAAAAGACTTAGTAAAATTTTGTCAAAATATTTTTTTTTAATTTTTTTTTAACCCCTTGGAAACCAACAGCCAGACGCGAGCTGCTTGCAGCTCGCGCACCTTCTCCCCCAAAAGGACTCTGAAAAATTTTGAACGAAAAAACACTTAGAGAAATTTTATTCGAAAAAGTTTTTGTCGAAAATTTTTTTTTTTTAATTTTTTTTTTAACCCCTTTTAAAAACTCCCCCTCGTGAGCTGCTTGCAGCTCGCGCACCTTTTCCCTCAAAAGGACTCTGAAAAATTTTGAATGGAAAAATATCTTTGTTGGAAAAAGACTTAGTAAAATTTTGTCAAAATATTTTTTTTTAATTTTTTTTTAACCCCTTGGAAACCAACAGCCAGACGCGAGCTGCTTGCAGCTCGCGCACCTTCTCCCCCAAAAGGACTCTGAAAAATTTTGAACGAAAAAACACTTAGAGAAATTTTATTCGAAAAAGTTTTTGTTGAAAATTTTTTTTTTTAAATTTTTTTTTTTAACCCCTTGTAAAAACTCCCCCTCGCGAGCTGCTTGCAGCTCGCGCACCACGCTCCATCTAGTCAATATACTATAAAGCTAAATTCCGGTGACTCACTGATTGACATGATTGTTCTCCTAGAAGGAGTCGTTTTAGGGGTGGGGTATGTTTGGGGGAAGTGTTCGGCTCTTCCATGCGACCAGGAATTAGGCAATGACGTTTCGAAAAATCCAAGATGGCCGCCTTCGGCAAACGCATCTCCGCGACGGTGGCACCTGGAAACCTCGAAGATGGCTCGAACGAAAGAGGGTATCGAGAAATTTAAAAAAAAATGTTGAAAAAAAAAAAAAACAAGATGGCCGCCCCGGAATCGGCGTTCGAAATTCGGCCGTTTTCAGACCCCACTTTGGAGAGTTACATTGTTCTACCGAATTTGCCGCACGACAAAACTGCTGATGCAGAAACGTTGCCAGCATCCTGCAGTATGTGGAAAAACTATCAGCTGTCAAAAAATAAAGATGGCGGATGGTGCGGCGGCCATCTTGTTAAATGATCAAATTCGGGCAATTTTGAAAGCGAAAAATGAGCCTGATGGCAACACCCGAGCGGGATGTTTTGTATGAAGCGGTCGTGTGGAATGATAAAAAGATTTTTTTGGTAAAAAAAAACTCCCCATTTTTCGGGTAATTTCGGAGATTTTACCCGAAAACATGAAAAGTAGAAATAATGACATTTTGAATCAAAATTTGGTGTAACATCGAAGAGGAGGTCCATGCGAATGACTTTTGACCATTCCGGTCGCTTCGAGTTGGCAACACTGGGCGCGAGCGATGTTCGAATTTTTGGGTCAGACCCTACTAACTCAAAAGTCTTTGTTCTACCGAATTCAAAGTATGAAAAAACTGATGATGCAGAAACATTGCCAGTATCCTGTAGTATATAGAAAAACTATCAGCTGTCAAACTTTCAAGATGGCGGATGGTGTAGCCAACTTTTGGTGAAATTGAACAGTTTAAAGTTGAAAAAATCGGCTGTTGGGAACACCTGAGCGGGATGGTTTGTATGGGGCGAATGTAGGCCAGGCAGAATAGTATTTAATGGGAAAAAAAAACTCCCCACTTTTTGGGTAAATTCGGAGATTTTACCCAAAAAACGTGAATCCTATAAATAATGACATTTCTAATCAAAATTTGGCGTAATATCGAAGAACAGGTCCATACGAATGACTTTTGACTATTTTCGTCGCTTCGAGTTGGCAACACTGGGCGCGAGCGATGTTCGCATTTTTTGGGTCAGACTCTACTTTGAGGAGTTACTTTGTTCTACCGAATTCGCCGGATGAAAAAACTGATGATGCAGAAACATTGGTAGTATCCTGTAGTATATAGAAAAACTATGACATCTTAGAAATTAAAGATGGCGGACGGTGTAGCCAACTCTTTATGTTGCCAATTTTCAAGTCGAAATAAATGGCATATAGCTACATCTGAGCCGGGTGACTTGTATGGAGGGTTTGTGTAGAATGATGAAAAGTGTTGCCTGGTATAGTTTTTTAAATTTTTTGTTCAAAATTTTTTTTTTGAAAAATTTGTTTTTTGACCCCATGGAAACCAACAGCCAGACGCGAGCTGCTTGCAGCTCGCGCACCTTCTCCCCCAAAAGGACTCTGACAAATTTTGAAGGAAAAATGACTTAGAGAAATTTTGATGAAAATTTTATTGATGAAAATTTTTTGTTCAAAATTTTTTTTTGAAAAAAATTTTTTTTAGCCCCTTTGAAACCAACAGCCAGACGCGAGCTGCTTGCAGCTCGCGCACCTTCTCCCTCAAAAGGACTCTGACAAATTTTGAATGAAAAAATATCTTTGTTGGAAAAAGACTTAGTAAAATTTTGTCAAAATATTTTTTTTTAATTTTTTTTTAACCCCTTGGAAACCAACAGCCAGACGCGAGCTGCTTGCAGCTCGCGCACCTTCTCCCCCAAAAGGACTCTGAAAAATTTTGAACGAAAAAACACTTAGAGAAATTTTATTCGAAAAAGTTTTTGTCGAAAATTTTTTTTTTTTAATTTTTTTTTTTAACCCCTTTTAAAAACTCCCCCTCGCGAGCTGCTTGCAGCTCGCGCACCTTTTCCCTCAAAAGGACTCTGAAAAATTTTGAACTAAAAAAGACTTGTAGAAATTTTGTCGAAATATTTTTTTTTAAATTTTTTTTTAACCCCTTGCGGGCCAACAGCCAGACGCGAGCTGCTTGCAGCTCGCGCACCTTCTCCCTCAAAAGGACTCTGAAAAATTTTGAACGAAAAAAGACTTAGAGAAATTTTATTCGAAAAAGTTTTTGTCGAATTTTTTTTTTTTAACCCCTTGTATTTTTACCTCAACACGCGAGCTGCTTGCAGCTCGCGCACCACGCTCCATCTAGTCTATATATTATAAAGCTCAATCCCGGTGACTGATTGACATATTTGTTCTCCTAGAAGGAGTCGTTTTAGGGGGGGGGTTTGTTTGGGGGAAGTGTAGGGGGGGTGAATCTCACCAGGAATTAGGCATTGACATTTCGAAAAAACCAAGATGACAGCTGTCAGATTTGACATCTCCTAAACGGTTATAGGTAGGGTTTTCAAAATGGGAGGGTAGAAAGAGGAGGGGAAAAAATTTAAAAAAATTGAAAAAAAAAAAAAAAAAAAAAGATGGCGGCTTCGGAATTTGACTTTGAATTTTACCGATTTTCATACTCCACTTTGGCGGGGTGCTTTGTTCTGGCAACATTGGCGTACGGTGAATCTGTTTTGCTTCAATAATTGCCAGTATCCTGTAGAATGACGTGTAAGTACGGCTTTTTCGAAATTCAAAATGGCGGACGCTGTGGCGGCCATTTTGTAAAAAGCAAAAATTTTCCAAATTTTCCAACCCGAAAATGACGCTGTTGGCAACACCCGAGCCGGAAGACTTGTATCGGGCGGTCGTGTAGGACGGTAAAGAGTGTTGCCTGGCGAGAAAATTTTCCCCATTTTTCGGGTAATTTTTGAGATTTTCCCCAAAAAGGTGAAAAGTAGAAATAACGACTTTTTTAATCAAAATTTGATGTGGTATCGTTGAAAAGGTCCATGCGAATGACATTTGACCATTTTAGTTCCCCTCAGCTGGCAACACTGGAATCAGGCGAACTTTTTTTATTTTTGCGCCCGACTCGGCTACTTTCCTTATTTTTCCACTACGAAAGTTGCCATGCGCAACTTCCGAGTATGCACAAGTGTTGCCACTGAACTGCTCCATATGGGAAAATTATTGGTTTTTCGAAATTCAAAATGGCGGACGCTGTGGCGGCCATTTTGTAAAAAGACGAAATTTTCAAAATTTTCCAAGTGAAAAATGAGGCTGTTGGCAACACCCGAGCTGGACGACTTGTATGGGGCCATTGTGTAAAACGATGAAAAGTGTTGCCTGGTGAAAAAAAATTCCCCATTTTCCGGGTATTTTCCGAGATTTTCCCCAAAAAACTGAAAAGTAAAAAAAAATACAATTTGAATCAAAATTTGATGAGGTATCGTTAAGAAGCTCCATGCGAATGACATTTGACTATTTTCGTTCCCCTCAGCTGGCAACACTGGGAGCAGTCGAAGGTGTTATTTTTGGGCCCAACTCGGCTACTTTCCTTTTTTTTCCACTACGAAAGTTGCCATGCGCAAATTCTGAGTATGCACAAGTGTTGCCACTGAACTTCTTCATCTTGGTTATTTCATTCGTTTTTTCGAAATTCAAAATGGCGGATGCTGTGGCGGCCATTTTGTAAAAAGACGAAATTTTCTGAATTTTACAACTGGAAAATGAGGCTGTTGGCAACACCCGAGCCGGAAGACTTGTATGGGGTGGTTGTGTATAACAGTAAAGAGTGTTGCCTGGCGAGAAAATTTTCCCCATTTTTCGGGTAATTTCCGAGATTTTCCTCAAAAAGGTGAAAAGTAGAAATAATGACATTTTATATCAAAATTTGATGTAGTATCGTTGAAAAGGTCCATGCAAATGACATTTGACCATTTTTGTCCCCCTCAGCTGGCAACACTGGGATCAGGCGAACTTTGTAATTTTTGGGCCCGACTCGGCTACTTTCCTTATTTTTCCACTACGAAAGTTGTCATGCGCAAATTCTGAGTATGCACAAGTGTTGCCACTGAATTGTTCCATATAGGAAAATTATTGGTTTTTTGAAATTCAAAATGGCGGACGCTGTGGCGGCCATTTTGTAAAAAGCAGAAATTTTCCAAATTTTCCAAGTGAAAAATGAGGCTGTTGGCAACACCCGAGTCGGACATGTTGTATGGGGCCATTGTGTAAAACAATGAGAAGTATTGCCTGGTGAAAAAAAATTCCCCATTTTCCGGGTATTTTCCGAGATTTTCCATAAAATGTAAAAAAAAAAAAATATGGTATTTTGAATCAAAATTTGATGTAGACTTGAAGGAGAGGACCATGAGAGTGACTTTTGACTATTTTGGTTGCATTGAGTTGGTAACACTGGGAGCATGCGAGTAGTGAAATTTTCGGGTCCGACTCGGCTACGAGCTCAAGTTTCCTTTTACCAATGTTGCCATATGGCAATTCTGTTTATGCAGAAATGTGGCCAGTGCCCTGCTTAATCTTTGACATTCTATTCCTTTTTTCAAAATAAAAGATGGCGGACGCTGTGGCGGCCATTTTGTAAAAAGATGAAATTTTCTGAATTTTACAACTGGAAAATGAGGCTTTTGGCAACACCCGAGCTGGACAACTTGTATGGAGCCGTTGTGTAAAACAATGAAAAGTGTTGCCTGGTTAAAAAAAAATCCCCATTTTTCGGGTATTTTCCGAGATTTTCCATAAAATGTAAAAAAAAAAAAATGGTATTTTGAATCAAAATTTGATGTTGACTTGAAGAAGAGGACCATGTGAGTGACTTTTGACTATTTTGGTTGCAGTGAGTTGGCAACACTGGGAGCATGCGAGTAGTGAAATTTTCGGGTCCGACTCGGCTACGAGTTCAAGTTTCCTTCTACCAAAGTTGCCATATGGCAATTCTGTTTATGCAGAAATGTTGCCAGTGCACTGCTTCGTCTTTAATATTCTATTCGTTTTTTCAAAATAAAAGATGGCGGTCGCTGTGGCGGCCATTTTGTAAAAATATGAAATTTTCCAAATTTTCCAAGTGAAAAATGAGGCTGTTGGCAACTCCCGAGCCGGACAACTTGTATGAGGCGGTTGTTTAGAATGACAAAAAGTGTTGCCTGGTGAAAGAAAAATCACCATTTTCCGGGTATTTTCCGAGATTTTCCGCAAAAACATGAAAATAATATAAATTATGACAGTATGAATTACAATTTGATGCGGTATTGCAGAGGAAATCCATACTGAACCGTTACCAGTATCAAGAGCTGTTTCCCGGTCAAAACGATTTCCTCCATTTATTGAGTAATAACAATATAAAAAAAGTTGGAATTTCAATTCAGAAATTTGACTTTGAGATTTTTTTTTGTTTTATTACCACGCGAGCTGCTTGCAGCTCGCGCCACAATGAAAAATATCGAACAAAAAACAAACAAATTACCTACACAAAAAAAAATCTAATCACATGCCATAGTATACACAGGTCCTCGGTAGGTTGTTAGGTTTTTTTTTTTATACTATTTCATAGTTTTTGCACGCAAAAAAACTTCTAATCAAATGCCATAGTATGAAGAGGTTGTAGGGGTTTATAGGGGTTTGTAGGGGTTTGTAGGGGTAGTAGGGGTTTGTAGGGGTTGTAGGGGTTTGTAGGGGTTGTAGGGGTTTGTAGGGGTTGTAGGGGTTTGTAGGGGTTTGTAGGGGTTTGTAGGGGTTTTTAGGGGTTGTAGGGGTTTGTAGGGGTTTGTAGGGGTTGTAGGGGGTTGTAGGGGTTTGTAGGGGTTTGTAGGGGTTTGTAGGGGTTGTAGGGGTTTGTAGGGGTTTGTAGGGGTTTGTAGGGGTTTGTAGGGGTTTGTAGGGGTTTGTAGGGGTTTGTAGGGGTTGTAGGGGTTTGTAGGGGTTTGTAGGGGTTGTAGGGGTTTGTAGGGGTTGTAGGGGTTTGTAGGGGTTTGTAGGGGTTTGTAGGGGTTTTTAGGGGTTGTAGGGGTTTGTAGGGGTTTGTAGGGGTAGTAGGGGTTTGTAGGGGTTTGTAAGGGTTTTTAGGGGTTGTAGGGGTTTGTAGGGGTTTTTAGGGGTTGTAGGGGTTTGTAGAGGTTTGTAGGGGTTGTAGGGGTTTGTAGGGGTTTGTAGGGGTTGTAGGGGTTTGTAGGGGTTGTAGGGGTTTGTAGGGGTTTGTAGGGGTTGTAGGGGTTTGTAGGGGTTGTAGGGGTTTTTAGGGGTTTTTAGGGGTTGTAGGGGTTTGTAGGGGTTTGTAGGGGTTTGTAGGGGTTTCTAGGGGTTGTAGGGGTTTGTAGGGGTTTGTAGGGGTTTCTAGGGGTTGTAGGGGTTTGTAGGAGTTTGTAGGGGTTTGTAGGGGTTTTTAGGGGTTGTAGGGGTTTTTAGGGGTTTGTAGGGGTTTTTAGGGGTTGTAGGGGTTTGTAGGGGTTTGTAGGGGTTGTAGGGGTTTGTAGGGGTTTGTAGGGGTTTGTAGGGGTTTGTAGGGGTTTCTAGGGGTTGTAGGGGTTTGTAGGGGTTTGTAGGGGTTGTAGGGGTTTGTAGGGGTTTGTAGGGGTTTGTAGGGGTTTGTAGGGGTTTGTAGGGGTTTTTAGGGGTTGTAGGGGTTTGTAGGGGTTTGTAGGGGTTGTAGGGGGTTGTAGGGGTTTGTAGGGGTTTGTAGGGGTTTGTAGGGGTTGTAGGGGTTTGTAGGGGTTTGTAGGGGTTGTAGGGGTTTGTAGGGGTTGTAGGGATTTTAGGGGTTTGTAGGGGTTGTAGGGGGTTGTAGGGGTTTGTAGGGGTTTGTAGGGGTTTTTAGGAGTTGTAGGGGTTTGTAGGGGTTTGTAGGGGTTTGTAGGGGTTTCTAGGGGTTGTAGGGGTTTGTAGGGGTTTGTAGGGGTTTGTAGGGGTTTGTAGGGGTTTGTAGGGGTTTCTAGGGGTTGTAGGGGTTTGTAGGGGTTTGTAGGGGTTTGTAGGGGTTGTAGGGATTTTAGGGGTTTGTAGGGGTTGTAGGGGGTTGTAGGGGTTTGTAGGGGTTTGTAGGGGTTTTTAGGAGTTGTAGGGGTTTGTAGGGGTTTGTAGGGGTTTGTAGGGGTTTCTAGGGGTTGTAGGGGTTTGTAGGGGTTTGTAGGGGTTTCTAGGGGTTGTAGGGGTTTGTAGGAGTTTGTAGGGGTTTTTAGGGGTTGTAGGGGTTTTTAGGGGTTTGTAGGGGTTTTTAGGGGTTGTAGGGGTTTGTAGGGGTTTGTAGGGGTTTGTAGGGGTTGTAGGGGTTTGTAGGGGTTTGTAGGGGTTTGTAGGGGTTTGTAGGGGTTTCTAGGGGTTGTAGGGGTTTGTAGGGGTTTGTAGGGGTTTGTAGGGGTTTTTAGGGGTTGTAGGGGTTTGTAGGGGTTTGTAGGGGTTTGTAGGGGTTGTAGGGGTTTGTAGGGGTTTGTAGGGGTTTGTAGGGGTTTGTAGGGGTTTCTAGGGGTTGTAGGGGTTTGTAGGGGTTTGTAGGGGTTTGTAGGGGTTTGTAGGGGTTTGTAGGGGTTTGTAGGGGTTTGTAGGGGTTTGTAGGGGTTTGTAGGGGTTTTTAGGGGTTGTAGGGGTTTGTAGGGGTTTGTAGGGGTTGTAGGGGGTTGTAGGGGTTTGTAGGGGTTTGTAGGGGTTTTTAGGGGTTGTAGGGGTTTGTAGGGGTTTGTAGGGGTTTGTAGGGGTTTGTAGGGGTTTCTAGGGGTTGTAGGGGTTTGTAGGGGTTTGTAGGGGTTTTTAGGGGTTGTAGGGGTTTTTAGGGGTTTGTAGGGGTTTTTAGGGGTTGTAGGGGTTTGTAGGGGTTTGTAGGGGTTTGTAGGGGTTGTAGGGGTTTGAAGGGGTTTGTAGGGGTTTGTAGGGGTTTGTAGGGGTTTGTAGGGGTTTGTAGGGGTTGTAGGGGTTTGTAGGGGTTTGTAGGGGTTTGTAGGGGTTTGTAGGGGTTTCTAGGGGTTGTAGGGGTTTGTAGGGGTTTGTAGGGGTTGTAGGGGTTTGTAGGGGTTTGTAGGGAATTGTAGGGGTTTGTAGGGGTTTGTAGGGGTTTGTAGGGGTTTGTAGGGGTTTTTAGGGGTTGTAGGGGTTTGTAGGGGTTTGTAGGGGTTGTAGGGGTTTGTAGGGGTTTGTAGGGGTTTTTAGGGGTTGTAGGGGTTTTTAGGGGTTGTAGGGGTTTGTAGGGGTTTCTAGGGGTTGTAGGGGTTTGTAGGGGTTTGTAGGGGTTTTTAGGGGTTGTAGGGGTTTTTAGGGGTTTGTAGGGGTTTTTAGGGGTTGTAGGGGTTTGTAGGGGTTTGTAGGGGTTTGTAGGGGTTGTAGGGGTTTGTAGGGGTTTGTAGGGGTTTGTAGGGGTTTGTAGGGGTTTGTAGGGGTTTGTAGGGGTTGTAGGGGTTTGTAGGGGTTTGTAGGGGTTTGTAGGGGTTTGTAGGGGTTTGTAGGGGTTTCTAGGGGTTGTAGGGGTTTGTAGGGGTTTGTAGGGGTTGTAGGGGTTTGTAGGGGTTTGTAGGGGTTTGTAGGGGTTTGTAGGGGTTTGTAGGGGTTTGTAGGGGTTTGTAGGGGTTTGTAGGGGTTGTAGGGGTTTGTAGGGGTTTGTAGGGAATTGTAGGGGTTTGTAGGGGTTTGTAGGGGTTTGTAGGGGTTTGTAGGGGTTTTTAGGGGTTGTAGGGGTTTGTAGGGGTTTCTAGGGGTTGTAGGGGTTTGTAGGGGTTTGTAGGGGTTTTAAGGGGTTGTAGGGGTTTTTAGGGGTTGTAGGGGTTTGTAGGGGTTTCTAGGGGTTGTAGGGGTTTGTAGGGGTTTGTAGGGGTTTTTAGGGGTTGTAGGGGTTTTTAGGGGTTTGTAGGGGTTTTTAGGGGTTGTAGGGGTTTGTAGGGGTTTGTAGGGGTTTGTAGGGGTTGTAGGGGTTTGTAGGGGTTTGTAGGGGTTTGTAGGGGTTTCTAGGGGTTGTAGGGGTTTGTAGGGGTTTGTAGGGGTTTCTAGGGGTTGTAGGGGTTTGTAGGAGTTTGTAGGGGTTTGTAGGGGTTTTTAGGGGTTGTAGGGGTTTGTAGGGGTTTGTAGGGGTTTGTAGGGGTTTGTAGGGGTTGTAGGGATTTGTAGGGGTTTTTAGGGGTTTTTAGGGGTTGTAGGGGTTTGTAGGGGTTTGTAGGGGTTTGTAGGGGTTTCTAGGGGTTGTAGGGGTTTGTAGGGGTTTCTAGGGGTTTCTAGGGGTTGTAGGGGTTTGTAGGAGTTTGTAGGGGTTTGTAGGGGTTTTTAGGGGTTGTAGGGGTTTTTAGGGGTTTGTAGGGGTTTCTAGGGGTTGTAGGGGTTTGTAGGGGTTTGTAGGGGTTGTAGGGGTTTGTAGGGGTTTGTAGGGGTTTGTAGGGGTTGTAGGGGTTTGTAGGGGTTGTAGGGGTTTGTAGGGGTTTGTAGGGGTTTGTAGGGGTTTTTAGGGGTTGTAGGGGTTTGTAGGGGTTTGTAGGGGTTGTAGGGGGTTGTAGGGGTTTGTAGGGGTTTTTGGGGTTTGTAGGGGTTGTAGGGGTTTGTAGGGGTTTGTAGGGGTTTGTAGGGGTTTGTAGGGGTTTGTAGGGGTTTGTAGGGGTTTGTAGGGGTTTGTAGGGGTTTGTAGGGGTTGTAGGGGTTTGTAGGGGTTTGTAGGGGTTGTAGGGGTTTGTAGGGGTTGTAGGGGTTTGTAGGGGTTTGTAGGGGTTTTTAGGGGTTGTAGGGGTTTGTAGGGGTTTGTAGGGGTTGTAGGGGTTTGTAGGGGTTTTTAGGGGTTGTAGGGGTTTGTAGGGGTTTTTAGGGGTTGTAGGGGTTTGTAGAGGTTTGTAGGGGTTGTAGGGGTTTGTAGGGGTTTGTAGGGGTTGTAGGGGTTTGTAGGGGTTGTAGGGGTTTGTAGGGGTTTGTAGGGGTTTTTAGGGGTTGTAGGGGTTTGTAGGGGTTTGTAGGGGTTGTAGGGGTTGTAGGGGTTTGTAGGGGTTTGTAGGGGTTGTAGGGGTTTGTAGGGTTTTGTAGGGGTTTGTAGGTTTGTAGGGGTTTGTAGGGGTTTGTAGGGGTTTTTTTTGGGTCTTGTAAGATTAGGGGCTTATAACAAATTACAACAGCAACGATAACCTCACGCGAGCTGCATGCAGCTCGCGCCGCACGCAAAATCTAGTCTATATATTATAAAGCTAAATAACGGTGACTGATTGACATATTTGTTCTCCTAGAAGGAGTCGGTTTAGGGGGGGGGTTTGTTTGGGGGAAGTTTAGGGGGGGTAAAAGTGAACAGAAGTGTCGGATTCGAATTTTGAATTTTTCGAAATGACAGCTGTCAGATTTGACAGCTCCCAAGCGGTGCTAGGTAGGGTTTTCTAAAGTGGTGCATCCTATAGAGGAGCAGGAAAAATTAAAAAAAAAATTTAAAAAAAAAAAAAAAACAAAATGGCGACGTGGGAATAGCTCTTTGAAATTTTGCCATTTTCAGAGTCTACTTTGGCGCGGTGCTTTGTTCTGGCAACATTGGCGTACGGTGAATCTGTTTTGCTTCAATAATTGCCAGTATCCTGTAGAATGACGTGTAAGTACGGCTTTTTCGAAATTCGAAATGGCGGACGCTGTGGCGGCCATTTTGTAAAAAGCAAAAATTTTCCAAATTTTCCAACCCGAAAATGAGACTGTTGGCAACACACGAGCCGGAAGACTTGTATGGGGCGGTTGTGTAGAACGGTGAAGAGTGTTGCCTGGCGAGAAAATTTTCCCCATTTTTCGGGTAATTTCCGAGATTTTCCCCAAAAAGGTGAAAAATAGAAATAACGACATTTTAAATCAAAATTTGATGTAGTATCGTTTAAAACGTCCATGCGAATGACATTTGACCATTTTTGTCCCCCTCAGCTGGCAACACTGGGATCAGGCGAACTTTTTTTATTTTTGCGCCCGACTCGGCTACTTTCCTTATTTTTCCACTACGAAAGTTGCCATGTGCAACTTCCGAGTATGCACAAGTGTTGCCACTGAACTGCTCCATATGGGAAAATTATTGGTTTTTCGAAATTCAAAATGGCGGACGCTGTGGCGGCCATTTTGTAAAAAGACGAAATTTTCAAAATTTTCCAAGTGAAAAATGAGGCTGTTGGCAACACCCGAGCTGGACGACTTGTATGGGGCCATTGTGTAAAACGATGAAAAGTGTTGCCTGGTGAAAAAAAATTCCCCATTTTCCGGGTATTTTCCGAGATTTTCCCCAAAAAACTGAAAAGTAAAAAAAATTACAATTTGAATCAAAATTTGATGAGGTATCGTTTAGAAGCTCCATGCGAATGACATTTGACTATTTTCGTTCCCCTCAGCTGGCAACACTGGGAGCAGTCGAAGGTGTTATTTTTGGGCCCAACTCGGCTACTTTCCTTTTTTTTCCACTACGAAAGTTGCCATGCGCAAATTCTGAGTATGCACAAGTGTTGCCACTGAACTTTTCCATCTTGGTTATTTAATTCGTTTTTTCGAAATTCAAAATGGCGGATGCTGTGGCGGCCATTTTGTAAAAAGACGAAATTTTCTGAATTTTACAACTGGAAAATGAGGCTGTTGGCAACACCCGAGCCGGAAGACTTGTATGGGGTGGTTGTGTATAACAGTAAAGAGTGTTGCCTGGCGAGAAAATTTTCCCCATTTTTCGGGTAATTTCCGAGATTTTCCTCAAAAAGGTGAAAAGTAGAAATAATGACATTTTATATCAAAATTTGATGTAGTATCGTTGAAAAGGTCCATGCAAATGACATTTGACCATTTTTGTCCCCCTCAGCTGGCAACACTGGGATCAGGCGAACTTTGTAATTTTTGGGCCCGACTCGGCTACTTTCCTTATTTTTCCACTACGAAAGTTGTCATGCGCAAATTCTGAGTATGCACAAGTGTTGCCACTGAATTGTTCCATATGGGAAAATTATTGATTTTTTGAAATTCAAAATGGCGGACGCTGTGGCGGCCATTTTGTAAAAAGCAGAAATTTTCCAAATTTTCCAAGTGAAAAATGAGGCTGTTGGCAACACCCGAGTCGGACATGTTGTATCAAACCATTGTGTAAAAGAATGAAAAGTATTGATTGGTGAAAAAAAATTCCCCATTTTCCGGGTATTTTCCGAGATTTTCCATAAAATGTAAAAAAAAAAAAATATGGTATTTTGAATCAAAATTTGATGTAGACTTGAAGGAGAGGACCATGAGAGTGACTTTTGACTATTTTGGTTGCATTGAGTTGGCAACACTGGGAGCATGCGAGTAGTGAAATTTTCGGGTCCGACTCGGCTACGAGTTCAAGTTTCCTTTTACCAATGTTGCCATATGGCAATTCTGTTTATGCAGAAATGTGGCCAGTGCCCTTCTTAATCTTTGACATTCTATTCGTTTTTTCAAAATAAAAGATGGCGGACGCTGTGGCGGCCATTTTGTAAAAAGATGAAATTTTCTGAATTTTACAACTGGAAAATGAGGCTTTTGGCAACACCCGAGCTGGACAACTTGTATGGAGTCGTTGTGTAAAACGATGAAAAGTGTTGCCTGGTTAAAAAAAAATCCCCATTTTTCGGGTATTTTCCGAGATTTTCCATAAAATGTAAAAAAAAAAAAAATGGTATTTTGTATCAAAATTTGATGTTGACTTGAAGAAGAGGACCATGTGAGTGACTTTTGACTATTTTGGTTGCAGTGAGTTGGCAACACTGGGAGCATGCGAGTAGTGAAATTTTCGGGTCCGACTCGGCTACGAGTTCAAGTTTCCTTCTACCAAAGTTGCCATATGGCAATTCTGTTTATGCAGAAATGTTGCCAGTGCACTGCTTCATCTTTAATATTCTATTCGTTTTTTCAAAATAAAAGATGGCGGTCGCTGTGACGGCCATTTTGTAAAAATATGAAATTTTCCAAATTTTCCAAGTGAAAAATGAGGCTGTTGGCAACTCCCGAGCCGGACAACTTGTATGGGGCGGTTGTTTAGAATGACAAAAAGTGTTGCCTGGTGAAAGAAAAATCACCAATTGCCGGGTATTTTCCGAGATTTTCCGCAAAAACATGAAAATAATATAAATTATGACAGTATGGATTACAATTTGATGCGGTATTGCAGAGGAAATCCATACTGAACCGTTACCAGTATCAAGAGCTGTTTCCCGGTCAAAACGATTTCCTCCATTTATTGAGTAATAACAATATAAAAAAAGTTGGAATTTCAATTCAGAAATTTGACTTTGAGATTTTTTTTTTGTTTTATTACCACGCGAGCTGCTTGCAGCTCGCGCCTCAATGAAAAATATCGAACAAAAAACAAACAAATTACCTACACAAAAAAAAATCTAATCACATGCCATAGTATACACTGGTCCTCGGTAGGTTGTTAGGTTTTTTTTTTTATACTATTTCATAGTTTTTGCACGCAAAAAAACTTCTAATCAAATGCCATAGTATGTAGAGGTTGTAGGGGTTTAAAGGGGTTTGTAGGGGTTTGTAGGGGTTGTAAGGGTTTGTAGGGGTTTGTAGGGGTTGTAGGGGTTTGTAGGGGTTGTAGGGGTTTGTAGGGGTTGTAGGGGTTTTTAGGGGTTGTAGGGGATTGTAGGGGTTTGTAGGGGTTTGTAGGGGTTGTAGGGGTTTGTAGGGGTTTGTAGGGGTTTGTAGGGGTTGTAGGGGTTTTGAGGGGTTGTAGGGGTTTGTAGGGGTTTGTAGGAGTTTGTAGGGGTTGTAGGGGTTTGTAGGGGTTTGTAGGGGTTGTAGGGGTTTGTAGGGGTTGTAGGGGTTTTTAGGGGTTGTAGGGGTTTGTAGGGGTTTGTAGGGGTTTGTAGGGGTTAGTAGGGGTTTTTAGGGGTTGTAGGGGTTTGTAGGGGTTTTTAGGGGTTGTAGGAGTTTGTAGGGGTTTGTAGGGGTTTTTAGGGGTTGTAGGGGTTTGTAGGGGTTTGTAGGGGTTTGTAGGGGTTTTTAGGGGTTGTAGGGGTTTGTAGGGGTTTGTAGGGGTTGTAGGGGTTTGTAGGGGTTTGTAGGGGTTTTTAGGGGTTGTAGGGGTTGTAGGGGTTTGTAGGGGTTTGTAGGGGTTTTTAGGGGTTGTAGGGGTTTGTAGGGGTTGTAGGGGTTTGTAGGGGTTTGTAGGGGTTTGTAGGGGTTTGTAGGGGTTTGTAGGGGTTTTTAGGGGTTTGTAGGGGTTTGTAGGGGTTTGTAGGGGTTTTTAGGGGTTTGTAGGGGTTTGTAGGGGTTTTTAGGGGTTTTTAGGGGTTGTAGGGGTTTGTAGGGGTTTTTAGGGGTTGTAGGGGTTTGTAGAGGTTTGTAGGGGTTTGTAGGGGTTTGTAGGGGTTTGTAGGGGTTTGTAGGGGTTTTTAGGGGTTGTAGGGGTTTGTAGGGGTTTGTAGGGGTTTTTAGGGGTTGTAGGGGTTTGTAGGGGTTTTTAGGGGTTGTAGGGGTTTGTAGGGGTTTGTAGGGGTTTGTAGGGGTTTGTAGGGGTTTGTAGGGGTTTGTAGGGGTTTGTAGGGGTTTGTAGGGGTTTGTAGGGGTTTTTAGGGGTTTGTAGGGGTTTGTAGGGGTTTGTAGGGGTTTTTAGGGGTTGTAGGGGTTTGTAGGGGTTTTTAGGGGTTGTAGGGGTTTGTAGGGGTTTGTAGGGGTTTGTAGGGGTTTTTAGGGGTTGTAGGGGTTTGTAGGGGTTTGTAGGGGTTTGTAGGGGTTTTTAGGGGTTTGTAGGGGTTTGTAGGGGTTTGTAGGGGTTGTAGGGGTTTGTAGGGGTTTGTAGGGGTTTGTAGGGGTTGTAGGGGTTTTGAGGGGTTGTAGGGGTTTGTAGGGGTTTGTAGGGGTTTGTAGGGGTTGTAGGGGTTTGTAGGGGTTTGTAGGGGTTGTAGGGGTTTGTAGGGGTTGTAGGGGTTTTTAGGGGTTTGTAGGGGTTTGTAGGGGTTTGTAGGGGTTTGTAGGGGTTTGTAGGGGTTTTTAGGGGTTGTAGGGGTTTGTAGGGGTTTTTAGGGGTTGTAGGAGTTTGTAGGGGTTTGTAGGGGTTTTTAGGGGTTGTAGGGGTTTGTAGGGGTTTGTAGGGGTTTGTAGGGGTTTTTAGGGGTTGTAGGGGTTTGTAGGGGTTTGTAGGGGTTGTAGGGGTTTGTAGGGGTTTGTAGGGGTTTTTAGGGGTTGTAGGGGTTGTAGGGGTTTGTAGGGGTTTGTAGGGGTTTTTAGGGGTTGTAGGGGTTTGTAGGGGTTGTAGGGGTTTGTAGGGGTTTGTAGGGGTTTGTAGGGGTTTGTAGGGGTTTTTAGGGGTTTGTAGGGGTTTGTAGGGGTTTTTAGGGGTTTGTAGGGGTTTGTAGGGGTTTTTAGGGGTTTTTAGGGGTTGTAGGGGTTTGTAGGGGTTTTTAGGGGTTGTAGGGGTTTTTAGGGGTTTGTAGGGGTTTGTAGGGGTTTTAGGGGATTTTAGGGGTTGTAGGAGTTCGTAGGGGTTCTAATTAATTCCTACAGCAACGATAACCTCACGCGAGCTGCATGCAGCTCGCGCCGCACGCAAAATCTAGTCTATATACTATAAAGCTTAATTACGGTGACTCATTGATACATTTGTTCTCCTAGAAGGAGTCGGTTTAGGGGGGGGGTATGTTTGGGAAAAGTTTAGGGGGGGTGAATCTCACCAGGAATTAGGCATTGACATTTCGAAAAATCCAAAATGACAGCTGTCAGATTTGACAGCTCCCAAGCGGTTATAGGTAGGGTTTTCAAAGTGGGAGGGTATGAAGAGGGGGGGGAGAGATTAAAAAAAAATTTGATAAAAAAAAAAAAAACAAGATGGCGGCTCCGGAATTGGACTTTGAAATTTTGCCATTTTCAGACTCCACTTTGGAGGGGTGCTTTGTTCTGGCAACATTGGCGTATTGTTATTTTCTTTTTCTTGAAAAGTTGCCAGTATCCTGTAGAATGACGTGTGTAAGTACGGCTTTTTCGAAATTCAAAATGGCGGACGCTGTGGCAGCCATTTTGTAAAAAGCAAAAATTTTCCAAATTTTCCAACCCGAAAATTACGCTGTTGGCAACACCCGAGCCGGAAGACTTGTATGGGGCGGTCGTGTAGAACGGTAAAGAGTGTTGCCTGGCGAGAAAATTTTCCCCATTTTTCGGGTAATTTCCGAGATTTTCCACAAAAAGGTGAAAAGTAGAAATAACGACTTTTTTAATCAAAATTTGATGTGGTATCGTTTAAAAGGTCCATGCAAATGACATTTGACCATTTTTGTCGCTTTCAATTTGGCAACACTGGGAAAAAGCAAACTTTTTAAGTTTTGGGCCCGACTCGGCTACTTTCCATATTTTTCCACTACGAAAGTTGCCATGCGTGAATTCGGAGTATGCACAAGTGTTGCTACTGAACTGCTCCATATTAGGTATTTTATTCGTTTTTTCGAAATTCAAAATGGCGGACGCTGTGGCGGCCATTTTGTAAAAAGACGAAATTTTCTGAATTTTACAACTGGAAAATGAGGCTGTTGGCAACACCCGAGCCGGAAGACTTGTATGGAGCGGTTGTGTAGAACAGTAAAGAGTGTTGCCTGGCAAGAAAATTTTCCCCATTTTTCGGGTAATTTCCAAGATTTTCCCCAAAAAAGTGAAAATTAGAAATATTGACATTTTGAATCAAAATTTGATGTGGTATCGTTGAAAAGGTCCATGCGAATGACATTTGACCATTTTTGTCCCCGTCAGCTGGCAACACTGGAATCAGGCGAACTTTTTTTATTTTTGCGCCCGACTCGGCTACTTTCCTTATTTTTCCACTACGAAAGTTGCCATGCGCAACTTCCGAGTATGCACAAGTGTTGCCACTGAACTGCTCCATATGGGAAAATTATTGGTTTTTCGAAATTCAAAATGGCGGACGCTGTGGCGGCCATTTTGTAAAAAGACGAAATTTTCAAAATTTTCCAAGTGAAAAATGAGGCTGTTGGCAACACCCGAGCCAGAAGACTTGTATGAGGCCATTGTTTAAAACGATGAAAAGTGTTGCGTGATTAAAAAAAAATCCCCATTTTCCGGGTATTTTCCGAGATTTTCCCCAGAAACATGAAAAATAAAAAAGTACACAATTTGAATAAAAATTTGATGATGTGTTGTTCAAGAGGTTCATGCGAATGACATTTGACCTTTTTGGTTGCTCTGAGCTGGCAACACTGGGAGCTGGCAAAGGTTTTATTTTTGGGCCCAACTCGGCTACTTTTCTTTTTTTTCAACTACGAAAGTTGCCATGCGTGAATTCTGAGTATGCACAAGTGTTGCCACTGAACTGTTTCATCTTGGACATTCTATTCGTTTTTTCGAAATTAAAAATGGCGGACGCTGTGGCGGCCATTTTGTAAAAAGACGAAATTTTCTCAATTTTACAACTGGAAAATGAGGCTGTTGGCAACACTCGAGCTGGAATAATTGTATGGAGCGGTTGTGAAGAATGATTAAAAGTGTTGCCTGGTATTAAAAATTTCCCCATTTTTCGGGTATTTTTCGAGATTTTCCTAAAAATGTAAAAAAAAGAAATAATGACATTTTGAATCAAAATTTGATGAAGACTTGAAGAAGACAATCGTGTCAATGACATTTGACCATTTTTGTCGCCCTCAGCTGGCAACACTGGGATCGGGCGAACTTTGTAATTTTCGGGCTCGACTCGGCTACTTTCCTTATTTTTCCATTACCAAAGTTGCCATGTGCAAATCCTGAGTATGCAAAAGTGTTGCCACTGAACTGTTCCATATAACATATTTTATTCGTTTTTTCGAAATTCAAAATGGCGGACGCTGTGGCGGCTATTTTGTAAAAAGACGAAATTTTCTGAATTTTACAACTGGAAAATGAGGCTTTTGGCAACACCCGAGCTGGAAGGATTGTATGGAGCCGTTGTGTAAAACGATGAAAAGTGTTGCCTGGTTAAAAAAAAATCCCCATTTTTCGGGTATTTTCCGAGATTTTCCATAAAATGTAAAAAAAAAAAAAATGGTATTTTGAATCAAAATTTGATGTTGACTTGAAGAAGAGGACCATGTGAGTGACTTTTGACTATTTTGGTTGCAGTGAGTTGGCAACACTGGGAGCATGCGAGTAGTGAAATTTTCGGGTCCGACTCGGCTACGAGCTCAAGTTTCCTTCTACGAAAGTTGCCATATGGCAATTCTGTTTATGCAGAAATGTTGCCAGTGCACTGTTTCATCTTTAATATTCTATTTGTTTTTTCAAAATAAAAGATGGCGGTCGCTGTGGCGGCCATTTTGTAAAAATATGAAATTTTCCAAATTTTCCAAGTGAAAAATGAGGCTGTTGGCAACTCCCGAGCCGGACAACTTGTATGGGGCGGTTGTTTAGAATGACAAAAAATGTTGCCTGGTGAAAGAAAAATCTCAATTTTCCGGGTATTTTCCGAGATTTTCCGCAAAAACATGAAAATAATATAAATTATGACAGTATGGATTACAATTTGATGCGGTAT
Source organism: Epirrita christyi (assembly GCA_951392215.1). Lineage (NCBI taxonomy): Eukaryota > Metazoa > Arthropoda > Insecta > Lepidoptera > Geometridae > Epirrita > Epirrita christyi. Next base: position 135,568 of record OX595861.1, read on the forward strand.
TGCAGAGGAAATCGATACTGAACCGTTACCAGTACCAAGAGCTGTTTCCCGGTCAAAACGATTTCCTCCATTTATTGAGTAATAACAATATAAAAAAAGTTGGAATTTCAATTCAGAAATTAACATAATGACTTTGACATTTTTTTTTTGTTTTATTACCACGCGAGCTGCTTGCAGCTCACGCCTCAATGAAAAATATCGAACAAAAAACAAACAAATTACCTACACAAAAAAAAATCTAATCACATGCCATAGTATACACAGGTCCTCGGTAGGTTGTAAGGTTTTTTTTTTTATACTATTTCATAGTTTTTGCACGCAAAAAAACTTCTAATCAAATGCCATAGTATGTAGAGGTTGTAGGGGTTTAAAGGGGTTTGTAGGGGTTTGTAGGGGTTGTAGGGGTTTGTAGGGGTTTGTAGGGGTTGTAGGGGTTTGTAGGGGTTGTAGGGGTTTGTAGGGGTTTTTAGGGGTTGTAGGGGTTTGTAGGGGTTTGTAGGGGTTTCTAGGGGTTGTAGGGATTTGTAGGGGTTCGTAGGGGTTTCTAGAGGTTGTAGGGGTTTGTAGGGGTTTGTAGGGGTTTTTAGGGGTTGTAGGGGTTTGTAGGGGTTTGTAGGGGTTGTAGGGGTTTGTAGGGGTTTTTAGGGGTTGTAGGGGTTTGTAGGGATTTTTAGGGGTTTCTAGGGGTTTGTAGGGGTTTGTAGGGGTTTGTAGGGGTTTCTAGGGGTTGTAGGGGTTTGTAGGGGTTTGTAGGGGTTTGTAGGGGTTTTTAGGGGTTGTAGGGGTTTGTAGGGGTTTGTAGGGGTTTTTAGGGGTTGTAGGGGTTTGTAGGGGTTTGTAGGGGTTGTAGGGGTTTGTAGGGGTTTGTAGGGGTTTTTAGGGGTTGTAGGGGTTTGTAGGGGTTGTAGGGGTTTGTAGGGGTTTGTAGGGGTTTGTAGGGGTTGTAGGGGTTTGTAGGGGTTTGTAGGGGTTTTTAGGGGTTGTAGGGGTTTTTAGGGGTTGTAGGGGTTTGTAGGGGTTGTAGGAGTTTGTAGGGGTTGTAGGGGTTTGTAGGGGTTTGTAGGGGTTGTAGGGGTTTGTAGGGGTTTGTAGGGGTTGTAGGGGTTTGTAGGGGTTGTAGGGGTTTGTAGGGGTTTGTAGGGGTTTGTAGGGGTTTGTAGGGGTTTGTAGGGGTTTCTAGGGGTTGTAGGGGTTTGTAGGGGTTGTAGGGGTTTGTAGGGGTTTGTAGGGGTTTTTAGGGGTTGTAGAGGTTTGTAGGGGTTGTAGAGGTTTGTAGGGGTTTGTAGGGGTTTGTAGGGGTTTCTAGGGGTTGTAGGGGTTTGTAGGGGTTTGTAGGGGTTTCTAGGGGTTTGTAGGGGTTTGTAGGGGTTTGTAGGGGTTGTAGGGGTTTGTAGGGGTTGTAGGGGTTTGTAGGGGTTTGTAGGGGTTGTAGAGGTTTGTAGGGGTTTGTAGGGGTTTCTAGGGGTTGTAGGGGTTTGTAGGGGTTTCTAGGGGTTTGTAGGGGTTTGTAGGGGTTTGTAGGGGTTTGTAGGGGTTGTAGGGGTTTGTAGGGGTTTGTAGGGGTTTTTAGGGGTTGTAGGGGTTTGTAGGGGTTTGTAGGGGTTTGTAGGGGTTTAGGGGTTGTAGGGGTTTGTAGGGGTTTGTAGGGGTTTTTAGGGGTTTTTAGGGGTTGTAGGGGTTGTAGGGGTTTGTAGGGGTTTGTAGGGGTTGTAGGGGTTTGTAGGGGTTGTAGGGGTTTGTAGGGGTTTGTAGGGGTTTGTAGGGGTTTGTAGGGGTTTGTAGGGGTTTCTAGGGGTTGTAGGGGTTTGTAGGGGTTGTAGGGGTTTGTAGGGGTTTGTAGGGGTTTTTAGGGGTTGTAGAGGTTTGTAGGGGTTTGTAGGGGTTTGTAGGGGTTTCTAGGGGTTGTAGGGGTTTGTAAGGGTTTGTAGGGGTTTCTAGGGGTTTGTAGGGGTTTGTAGGGGTTTGTAGGGATTGTAGGGGTTTGTAGGGGTTTGTAGGGGTTTTTAGGGGTTGTAGAGGTTTGTAGGGGTTTGTAGGGGTTTGTAGGGGTTTCTAGGGGTTGTAGGGGTTTGTAGGGGTTTGTAGGGGTTTTTAGGGGTTGTAGGGGTTTGTAGGGGTTTGTAGGGGTTTTTAGGGGTTGTAGGGGTTTGTAGGGGTTTGTAGGGGTTTGTAGGGGTTTTTAGGGGTTGTAGGGGTTTGTAGGGGTTTGTAGGGGTTTTTAGGGGTTGTAGGGATTTGTAGGGGTTTGTAGGGGTTTGTAGGGGTTTTTAGGGGTTGTAGGGGTTTTTTAGGTTTGTAGGGGTTTGTAGGTTTGTAGGGGTTTGTAGGAGTTGTAGGGGTTTGTAGGGGTTTGTAGGGGTTTATAGGGGTTTTTAGGGGTTGTAGGGGTTTGTAGGGGTTTGTAGGGGTTTTAGCGGTTTGTAGGGGTTTGTAGGGGTTGTAGGGGTTTGTAGGGGTTTGTAGGGGTTTGTAGGGGTTTGTAGGGGTTTCTAGGGGTTGTAGGGGTTTGTAGGGGTTGTAGGGGTTTGTAGGGGTTTGTAGGGGTTTTTAGGGGTTGTAGAGGTTTGTAGGGGTTTGTAGGGGTTTCTAGGGGTTGTAGGGGTTTGTAGGGGTTTCTAGGGGTTTGTAGGGGTTTGTAGGGGTTTGTAGGGGTTGTAGGGGTTTGTAGGGGTTTGTAGGGGTTTTTAGGGGTTGTAGGGGTTTGTAGGGGTTTGTAGGGGTTTGTAGGGGTTTAGGGGTTGTAGGGGTTTGTAGGGGTTTGTAGGGGTTTTTAGGGGTTTTTAGGGGTTGTAGGGGTTTGTAGGGGTTTGTAGGGGTTTTTAGGGGTTGTAGGGATTTGTAGGGGTTTGTAGGGGTTTGTAGGGGTTTTTAGGGGTTGTAGGGGTTTGTAGGGGTTTGTAGGGGTTTGTAGGGGTTGTAGGGGTTTGTAGGGGTTGTAGGGGTTTGTAGGGGTTGTAGGGGTTTGTAGGGGTTTTTAGGGGTTTGTAGGGGTTGTAGGGGTTTGTAGGGGTTTGTAGGGGTTGTAGGGGTTTTTAGGGGTTTGTAGGGGTTGTTGGGGTTTGTAGGGGTTTGTAGGGGTTTTTAGGGGTTTGTAGGGGTTTCTAGGGGTTGTTGGGGTTTGTAGGGGTTGTAGGGGTTTGTAGGGGTTGTAGGGGTTTGTAGGGGTTTGTAGGGGTTTGTAGGGGTTTGTAGGTTTGTAGGGGTTTGTAGGGGTTGTAGGGGTTTGTAGGGGTTTGTAGGGGTTTTTAGGGGTTTGTAGGGGTTAGTAGGGATTTTTAGGGGTTTGTAGGGGTTTTCTAGGGGTTGTAGGGGTTTGTAGGGGTTTGTAGGGGTTTGTAGGGGTTTGTAGGGGTTTGTAGGGGTTTGTAGGGGTTGTAGGGGTTTGTAGGGGTTGTAGGGGTTTGTAGGTGTTTCTAGGGGTTGTAGGGGTTTGTAGGGGTTTCTAGGGGTTGTAGGGGTTTGTAGGGGTTTGTAGGGGTTTTTAGGGGTTGTAGGGGTTTGTAGGGGTTTGTAGGGGTTTGTAGGGGTTGTAGGGGTTTGTAGGGGTTGGTAGGGGTTTTTAGGGGTTTGTAGGGGTTTGTAGGGGTTTCTAGGGGTTGTAGGGGTTTGTAGGGGTTTGTAGGGGTTTCTAGGAATTGGAGGGGTTTGTAGGGGTTTGTAGGGGTTTGTAGAGATTTGTAGGGGTTTGTAGGGGTTTGTAGGGGTTTGTAGGGGTTTGTAGGGGTTTGTAGGGGTTTCTAGGGGTTGTAGGGGTTTGTAGGGGTTTGTAGGGGTTTGTAGGGGTTTTTACGGTTTGTAGGGGTTTGTAGGGGTTGTAGGGGTTTGTAGGGTTTGTAGGGGTTGTAGGGGTTTGTAGGGTTTGTAGGGTTTGTAGGGGTTTGTAGGGGTTGTAGGGGTTGTAGGGGTTTGTAGGGGTTTGTAGGGGTTTTTAGGGGTTGTAGGGGTTGTAGGGGGTTGTAGGGGTTTGTAGGGGTTTGTAGGGGTTGTAGGGGTTTGTAGGGGTTTGTAGGGGTTGTAGGGGTTTGTAGGGTTTGTAGGGGTTTGTAGGGGTTTGTAGGGGTTTTTAGGGGTTGTAGGGGTTTGTAGGGGTTGTAGGGGTTTGTAGGGGTTTGTAGGGGTTGTAGGGGTTTGTAGGGGTTTGTAGGGGTTGTAGGGGTTTGTAGGGGTTTGTAGGTTTGTGGGGGTTTGTAGGAGTTTGTAGGTTTGTAGGGTTTTGTAGGGGTTTTAGGGGTTTGTAGGGGTTTGTAGGGGTTGTAGGGGTTTGTTGGGGTTTGTAGGGGTTTGTAGGGGTTGTAGGGGTTTGTAGGGGTTGTAGGGGTTTGTAGGGGTTGTAGGGGTTTGTAGGGGTTTGTAGAGGTTTGTAGGGGTTTGTAGGGGTTGTAGGGGTTTGTAGGGGTTTGTAGGTTTGTAGGGGTTTGTAGGGGTTTGTAGGGGTTGTAGGGTTTGTAGGGGTTTGTAGGGGTTGTAGGGGTTTGTAGGGGTTTGTAGGTTTGTAGGGGTTTGTAGGGGTTTGTAGGTTTGTAGGGTTTTGTAGGGGTTGTAGGGGTTTGTAGGGGTTTTTAGGGGTTTGTAGGGGTTGTAGGGGTTTGTAGGGGTTTGAAGGGGTTGTAGGGGTTTGTAGGGGTTTTTAGGGGTTTGTAGGGGTTAGTAGGGACAAGTAGGGGTTCTAATTAATAACAACAGCTACAACAACCACACGCGAGCTGCATGCAGCTCGCGCCGCACGCAAAATCTAGTCAATAATTATAACACCTAACACCTTTGTAGATATTCCCCAAAGGTCTTCAGTATTTTTAAAATGACTTAAATGTCTTAACAATATCATTGGCATTAACGTATCTGAAACTAAACGCGACCTCACACTTATCAACACTTAATTCCAATAAAGTAGATGCTCCAGAGGCAGTTGATTTTAAAGATTGAGTCACAATATTAGGTATACTAGAGAAAGAACTATCAAAGGCATTTGCGACCTCAATATTATTTGATAATATTGTATTGTTTACGTTTAAATTAATTTGTTTACTACGAGGTTTAGCTTTACCTGTTTCATTATTTATTAATTTCCAAGTTGTCTTAATTTTATTTGCTGATTTTTCTATTTGATTTCTCAAATGCAATGATTTTGCTGCATGACAAACTTTTTTGAAGGTCTTGGAATAGTTCTTTATGTACAAAATAAACGTTGGATCGTGCAACATTGATTCTCTAGCCGCATAGAGTTCATATTATTTATTCCTACTTCTATAAATACCGGTTGTAGCCCAATCAGCTAACCCGACATTAGCTCTAGCTTTACATTTTTTTAACTTAAATATCTCACTATGTTCCTCACATATCAACTTAAACAAACTAGTAAAAAGGTCATTCGGATCATCTACGCACGGTACAAGGGGCATTTTAAGTTCAATACTGCCCTGGAACTTCTTAATGCGACTTTCTGTGATAGGCCGATAAGTGAATTCCTTAGGTTCATCTACAAAATTACAAGTAAATATAGCACTGTGACCATAGTGATCTGAGGTGAAATGTTTAATTACTGATTTATCAATTGGAACACTACTGCAATAAATATTATCTAAACAGGTGGATGTTGTTAGTGTCACCCTTGTAGGTTCTTCGAAGAGGTGATTTAAGTTAAAGCATTTAAATAAATTAAGCAGCCTCTCAGATAGAGGATTAACCGGAATATCTATATTGAAATCTCCGCAGACTATTAGCATTTTATTACAAACAAAAGTTTTAAGCAATGCTTCTTCCATAGTGGATTCAAATAATGCGAAGTCTGCGTCAGGGGGACGGTAAACGCTCACAATGATATGCCGCTCTAGCTCAACACAAGATAGCTCAATAGTCCTCTCAATAGTGAGATTTGCAACATCTTTACGTTCCTTGCATTTTAAAGTATTTCGAACAACAATTAAGGAACCCCCACGTATGGCGTTTTTGCGTTTGTATGAACTTACAATATTATAATTCTCATAATAAGGGAGTAAATCAAATTGTAACATCCAGTGTTCAGTTACACACATAATATCAACATTAAAACGATTTAAAAATAATTCTAATTCTAAGATTTTGCTGGGAAGGCCTTGCACATTTTGATGTACTACATGTAATGTGCCCGGCTGTCTCATTGTCGAACTCGTCAGTTTAAATGACTGTCAGCTACTCCTACTTGTTTGCCCTCATTAGTACTACTACTAACTACGGGCTTGTCGGTGAACTGCGTTATAGTACTTATAACGGGATCAAAAATATTAAATGCTAACAATTTAGCAATTATTAATTTACTATGTCTACTCAAATACATAGTATCTTGTGTCAAAATAAAATTACTAATAAAATTATTAGTATCAAAATACAAAACGTCTCTATGACGACATGTCAAATTATACAGCATTAAATTAAGACTCCAAATTTTTTGATTATCTTTAGTACTCAAACATTTTGAGTAAGGGAAAGCACATAAAATTAATTTTCCCAGTCCTGAATCTAGCTTTTGTAGCAAAGTCTCAACTAACTTAATAATATCCAAACGCGTTACACCACTACTCTCACCTAATTGTACTAACAGAGTGGTGTTGTTGTCAAAGCAATCCTCCCTCTTTATAGTATCTATAAGTTTGTTAATAGGGGCATTAGGAAAGCAATTATTTGTCACAACTTGCCCTAACAGGTCACTAAGGAGCAAGCCCATCCCAACACCTATCTTATCTGAATACACCACAGTCTTCCGGGTCTGACAACAGGATTTAATCTGTCTAACCGGAGACTGCGTACCAGGTGTAGAAACTACTTCAACCTGAACAGTAGGTTTAGCCTGACTCTGCGATGCACATGTTGCAATGTGTGTTAAAGCACCTAAAGCTGATCCAGAAGGCTCTGATAAAGGAAGGTCCGTCTGAGAGCTACTATTACATACTTGTACATATGTGCTATCATCACTCAGTATCTCTACGATATTATTCATTTTCTGAATATTGTCAGATGCTTCTCGTTCAGCTTTTTTATATTTACACGTTACATCATGAAGTGATGTTTCTAAACTTTTAATTTCCTCTGACATATCAACTTACTCTTTTGAATTTCGTCCTATCAAATTATAGCAGGAATTAAGTTCCTCATTTAAATAACATTTTTGCTTAATATGCTTGGCATATTAAGCAAAAATGTAAAGTATAAGTTCCGATACCACTGCCAACCCCGCGCGCGCAGGTCGTTTCAATTATTTTTTGTAGGAATGGCAATCTATTACAAAATATCATATTTTTTTTATACTCGTTGCTGTGTCAGGTTATAGAATACCTTTTATAAATAGGAAAACCTGACCAAAAATACAGAAAATTATGCGCAACGTAAGTTTTCTGAAACAGAATCCTCATTAATTATGAAAGAGTTGGAGCATTTATCAAACATTACCTAATGCTGTAAGGAAATATAATGCTATAGCAGGCCTATTTGTTTCTGACATATTTTTGATTCCAAAAAGTGACAGAAGTATTCGTTTTATTCTGAACCTACAGAAATTAAATAACGAGAACTATGATGCGTTCATGGAAGTTATGTTACCTACATGATGTCTTGCTTTGGTGGAAGAACATCTTGGCTGTTAATTATATTCGTCAGTATAAATAATATGATCTCGAAATTTTTACTGACTCCTAGACCACTAGTTGGCGTGTAGCTTATGGCTCCAAAAAACTGGCGGAAATTGGACCACCACTGAACGTACCAATTATATTAACTACCTAGAGTAATTGGCTGTTTATTTTGGACTCAAAACAGTCGCGAATGATAAAATCCAATGTGATACTATCCTGCGGGTGGATAATACACTGCTATTTTATATAGGTACTAATAGAATGGGCGGGTTTCAATACCCACATTTAACAGTGTAGCTAACATGGTTTGGAAGTGGTGCGAAAGGAAAATATTCGTTTTCGCGTCTTAGATTCCATCTTAACTTAATGTGGAGGCAGATGCTGAATCAAGACAATTGAATGTAGACATACGAGTGGGAGTTAGGTTCTAGAGAGTTCCGCAAAAATAATTAGCTTGTTTAGTGAGCCAAACATAGATTTATTTGCATCACGTGTCAATGCGAAATGTCTTTTTATGTCTCGTGGAAAAATGATTCTTTCGCTTATAATATCAATACGTTTACGATGGATTGATCTCAATTTCATAAATTATTATTAATTATTCCGTTTTGTAACATAATTTACTAACTTAATTAGTGATTCGCCCCGAACTGAGACCTCGCGATGACACCATTATCAGCCCGACTACAAGGGTTATGTATTCAACGGCTACGTAAGTATTTTGGTATGGATGATCCATCTGAAATCTAATCGAGTCAATTTCTCTACCATGAGAGAGATGTTGTATTTATTAAACATAAATATTATTAAAATGCGACTTTAAAATTTTCACTTTGAGGAAATTTCCTACACGCCGTACACACTATTTCCTATACGGTAAATAGTGTGTACGGTAGCCATAGTTACCGTTATATCAGCCTACAACTATATAAAAAACGACCAAAGATCTTGGGACCTACTGAACAGTTCTGTCAGTGAGGTGACCGGCTATACACCAGCTGGCAGCCCTTCTAGCCTTCTACTATTCGGTCGTGAGCTCGTATCTTCTGGTTCTCACTATCTAAATACGGACAGTTATGAGGATATTATTTTCCAGCCTAGAAACGCATATGCTGAAACTGTATTTCTTATCCAAGCTTCAAAGCGCATCAATCGCGCGGTATAACTTTTAGTCATAATTAGCAGTGCCATCTATAATAGTAGTAGTTTCGCTACTTAATTTTTAAAGATGTACGTTTTCTACGCTAAAAGTGGGTATTACATTAAAAATCCTCAATGTTCGACTTGTCCCTGTAGGACAAAATATTCTAAAATAATACATTACAGCATTGCCAGAGAACTTGAAGTATCTTCGAGGTATTTTTTGCATATTTCACTAGATTTGCCCATCTAACCGATTTCTAAAAATATTTACTTACTACTTACTTCACATCATCAAAATATCCTTTGAATATGACTAAGCAACGGGGCGTACATACTGCATAGTGCATACCTGTTGGTATATCAAGTACCTGACGAATTAATTGATTACGTCCTATTGATGAAAACAATAGAACTCCAACGTCATTCAAATTCCTAGAAATGGGAAGTCAACAATAGACGTTATATTGGTTAGTGTTTTATTGTATACAAGTTTCTAAATTCTTCAATTTCCGACTTTTCCCTGTATTTGTGTCACAAAAGCTACAACCATACCAAATTTCAGTATTGTGAGATTGCTGGAAGTACCCTAGAATTTTTGATTTTTATGTTTTTGATTTTCCCTAATATCTCAAAAACTACTTAGTCTAAATACTAATTAAAAACCGTTTTGAAATTTCCAACCAAAGCGCTTTCATTAGACAGTTGATCTGACTGACTCACTTTTATTTTATTATTTACCCCTCTTGGACCCCAATACCTCATCAACCCCCCGACCGATATAACTCATACCTTACCATATATATAATATATATAACCTTACCTACAAAGTGTACCAATACTATCTACCCCCCACTAAATTTCATGAAGATCGGATCAACGGTTGGGAAGTTTTCATCGGACAAACATACATACTTACATACAAACGCCGATTCTTCCAAGTTGACTCAGATAACTCGCTTCGCTCGTTCAATTAAAACTTTAGGTATTGGCAGAACTCAACATATTTTGAATTTACCTTTTTTTTAATCAACGACTTGTTAATTGCCCAGTATCTGCTCTTCAGAAAAATTTATTGAAAACATCCTCTATTAGACTCAGTTCTGAAGATCGTCTCATTTTGACTTACAAAAACACCACACATTTTTAGAGCCACATAAAGCTGCCTTGTCCCAGACTATCGGACGCTGGTTAAAACAGACCCTGGCTATCGTATTATCTATAATTTTATTTTTGGTGCTCACAGCCATGCCTCTACTTCTCCTCGCCGTTAATTGAACGAGCGAAGCGAGTTCTCTGAGTCAAGTTGGAAGAATCGGCGTTGTATGTATGTGTGTATGTATGTATGTATGTATGTTTGTCCGATGAAAACTTCCAAACCGTTAATCCGATCTTCATGAAATTTGGTATGGGGGTAGATAGTATTGGTACAATTTGTAGGTAAGGTTATGAGCTATATCGGTCAGGGGGTTGCTGAGATATTGGGGTTCAAGAGGGGGTAAAAAAAATAAAAGTGAGAAAGTGAGATCAAGTGGGGTGTCTAATAAAAGCGCTTTGGTTGGACATTTCAAAACTGTTTTTGATAATTATTTAGCCTTAGTAGTTTTCGAGATATTAGGGAAAATAAAAAACGTAAAAACCCAAAATTCTAGGGTACTTCCAGCAATCCCACAATGCTGAAATTTGGTATGCTTGTGGCTTTTGTGTCACAACTACAGGGAAAAGTCTGAAATTGAAGAATTTAGAAACTTGTACTCCATAAAACAGAAACCAATATAACATCCATTGTTGACCTCCCATTTCTAGGAATTTGAATGATGTTGGAGTTCTATGGTTTTCATAAAAAGGACGTTATCAATTAATTCGTCAGGTACTTGATATAGGTACGAACAGGTATATAGTATTACGCCCGTTGCTTAGCCCTATTCAAAGGTTATTTCGATGATGTGTAGGAAATTAGAGTATTTACTGATAGATCCTGTACTGTTCTGGTAGACCTCGAGGTGAAAATTTTCAAAAATAATAATACATACTATGGAAATTACTTAGTTAAGTATTCGGGCTTATAAAGGTGTTATCGCGAGGTCTCAGTTCGGGGCGAACCACTAGTATTGACGTAATCAGAAAAACAGCAAGTTGGTCTGCACAATCAGCAGTCTTAGTAAGTTTTCATAATAGACCTATAATTTTGATTTAAATGTTAAGTTGTTTTATTCTATAGCATAGTATCTACCTAGTTGCACAATTAATGATCTCATTGATCTCATTAAAAGTAAGTAAGTTAAGTATGTTTATTTGTAGGAGAAGTTTTGTTTATATTTTGTTATAACTCGTGATTTGTTCTTTTGTTATTATTTGTAAGAAGTAATATACTTAAGTAAGCCTTGTTTCTTCTGTCAAAGAAACAAGTTTTATAGCAACATAGATCATGATCTCTGAACATCTACAAGTAATCTCTTCTCTGAGGGTGAAGGCTGTATAATTCAATGATCAAGCGAGCTTACCTGAAGCGAAGCTCGATCTTGATTATACAGCCTTCACCGAAGAGAAAAAAGGTCCCTCCCTACCCTGAGAAATATCTTTCCCTGGTCGATCAATGTTGCTGCTGCTTTTACTCTGAAGATACACTGAGAAAAATGTCATTTTGGCTTCATTATAAAATATCAATACGTCTTTCAAAAATACGATGAATTGTTCTAAAATAAGGTTGTATCATGTATATATAATAAAATAATCTAGTTTAAATAGTAAGTAATACAATATTATGATGACCATTCTCCGTAATAAACGGTGACAGAATATAAGAAGATTAAATCGATACTTTACGATGCTTTCCTCTTAAAATAACACTACGTAATATGAAATGGTCTGCTGGATGTCTGCTTGGCAGAAATTCGATGATACCTAAGATATAACAGTTTTCGTCACTTTATTTTTGTAGTTAGCATCAATTTTCTTGAAGCTTCTATGCATAAAATCCTTATAATATACGACTACGGACTATATCTTCCGCCGTTTCGTTACTGCTTCGCTTGTTACTGTCCATCCAAAGGTTGTCTGGAAGAAATCGCTCTCAGCGATAAGGCCGCCCATTGTACTGCTAATTTTAATAAATCCTTTTATGTATTCCTGGTGTACAATAAAGTGTTAATCTATATATCTATCTATGTGACTACGGGCATACAAAAACTAATTAACAAATGAACAAACATCAAATAATGATTACGGAATCAATTATGATTCCGGTGATTGGTCACACCAAAATACCATGACTAGCACACAAAAATACAATTACGTAACAAATTACCATCGAATATGATTACGGAACCATAATATTTGACGCGGCACTCCAAAATACCGTGATCATCACACAAAAATACGTTTATCGTTTTACTAAGTTTGATTACAGATTCATAATATTGGATGACCGGCATATTAAAATACTGTGAAATCACCAGTCTACTGCGAACGGCACGCGGGTAGGTCCTAGCCCGGTCATTTTATTCTATTTAGTTAGCAGGGAAGCACATGCGCTCCGCCTTTTGCTTGTAATTTTATTTTAAATATTACGGATTGTCTATAGTTAGTGTTACAAAATGTGAAGTGATTTGAAGCAACAAAGTGCAACAAAGATCAGCTGGGTTTCATAATACCTAACATTTGTTCGTGTACAAAAATAAGTGTTTTAAGATTAGTGCACCAGTTTATGCAAGCTGTTGATGTAAAAGCTTGTGACAGTACATAACCCAGTTTTGCCGACTGATGCCCAGCTGATGTCCATTTAAAATGATGTGGTTGTACATAAAATAATCTCCACCTTTCTACTACGCATCGTTCAGCAGGCGCTGACGCCTACCAAACCATGGCTGGTTGGTGAACGCCTGGAGGGCTCAACGTGCCTATCTTATTACGTTGGGTATCCTGGCAAAGCCCGAGTCTCGATCCCGTGCTCTGTCCAGCACGCCTGAAGTCGCGTCGTGTTCTAGGATCAATTACCAGGGATTTGAATAAGGTATTGATTTTAGTCTCGTATTAAGTAAAATATCTAATGTGAAAGCCCGTGTTAATTAGAGATACTCTTTATGGTACCATAAAGTAAACATGTCACAAAATACTGTATTTAGGTAAATTTAGCTAATTTCTTTTCGAGTTTTGTAGGCTGACTTCGGCAGAATTTATTACCCCAAATTTAAAGCTACTTTCGACCCCCATATATAAAAATCTATTTGACCTAACCACTTGCAATTTTGTACAGGTGACGCGGATAAGGTGCAGTCAGCTTTGGAACAGTGGTCTCGACCCTCAGCTGGTCCGTGACAGGAGGTCGTGCGCCCTCTGACAAGAGACGGTGCGAGCCCGCCTCCGTTACCCCAAAACTACTACTCCGTTACTCTAAATTATATATTTTGCGTTATTTAATAATATTTTGTAATTTTTAATTAAAATGTTAATCCGTCATATGTTTTTCCATTATAGCAAATAATTCCCCAAATCCCAAATCCACTGTTATCTAGAAGTACCTACTTTATTAGGGTTATTTTCTGTATTGCGTAGGTACTTTTTTCTGAATGTGCTTTCCTCTCATTTCCGAGTATTTCCTGTTATTTCATCCAACTATTTATCCATGCTTTCCTACTATTATTGATGTGCTTTCCTATTGTTTATTCTTACTAATTTTCTACGCCTCCTGTTGTAGCATGGCTCGGGTATTTTTCCTTCTTCTTAAATATGTGTGGGCCAATTTATAAAGATAATTGACACTTAGTAATCTACTCTGACCCATAACCGTGCAAAAGTACGGTTACGGGAGTGATGACGATGAACGACTATACATCATCATCATTCTCTTAACCGTACTCTTGCTTATTCTATGTGTCAATTATCTTTATTAATTGGCTCATACATATTTAAGAAAAAGGAACAATACCCGAGCCATACTACAACAGGAGGCATAGAAAAATAGTAAAAAAAAACAATAGGAAAGCACATCAATAATAGTAGGAAAGCATGGATAAATGGTATAGGATGAAATAACAGGAATTACTCGGAAATAAGAGGAAAGCACATTCAAAATTGTAGTAAAGCATACAATAATAGTAGGAAAGCATGGATAAATAGTAGGATGAAATAACAGGAGTTACTCGGAAATGAGAGGAGAGCACATAAAAATAGTAGGAAAGCATACAAAAATATGATGACAGTCATATGTAATGTTATGCTCTCTCTCAAAAAGTAATGGTCCATTACGATTACCGTCACCGTAAGTCCGGACATACGGTGATACGAACTACTAATGCATGGTGACAGCTCATCATAATATATGGTTAGCAGCAGCAACAGTAGTTTCATCGTACTTTATGGTTATTTCCGTATGCTCCCTACTTTACGTGAAATCACCATATTTTTTGATGAACTGTTTTCTCAGTGTAATGAGGTGGCAGCAAGCGTCGAGACGGTAGAAAGGCAGTGTTTTCGTTCTCTTTATACCTTTCAACACTTGTGCGATATATGTCCATGTAAGCACGTACATACTACAAGTAATCTCTTCTCTTCGGTGAAGGCTGTATAATCAAGATCGAGCTTCGCTTCAGGTAAGCTCGCTTGATCATTGAATTATGGCATCAAAATTTCAGACAAATTGAACTGTTATTATTTGTATATTATTAACATACATTTACATATTATCATTTTATGTTATTTATTACATCAAAGTAATAACTTAAATTACTTGTTAGTACCAAACCAAACAATGTGGTAGAGGAAGGCCCTCCACTCGATGGACTAAAGATATTATAAACGTAGCAGGAAGTCGGTGGATGGAGGCGGCTCAAGACTGTTCGTCTTGGCATTCTAAGAGGCCTATGTTCAGCAGTGGACTTCTAGAGGTAGATGATGACTCATTTGTACATAACAACGTGTAAGATTTAACCATGTTATGTTAGATTTTCCTGCAACATTTATAATGTCTTTAGTCCATCGAGTGGAGAGCCTTCCTCTACTGGTGGATGGAGGTGGCTCAAGAGCGTTTGTCGTGCCATTCTAGAGGGGAAGCCTATGTCCTGCAGTAGGCTTCCACAGGCTGATGATAAAGATGATGTTAGATTTTATTACACATTATAATTTTGTATTCAATCAACCATGTTTCTTTAATTATATAGGTAAGTTAAACCAAGGTAAGGTATACCGAGCATAAGCTTGTATGCCCAAAACATTGCTTTCGCTGCACAACATAGTATATTTATTTTAGTACCTATTATACTAGTTTAATTTATATACTAGCTGACCCGTACGTTCAAAGGTTCCTGTACATTCCGGGTTTCTTGTAAGTTATTTGGACCTAAACTGAAAGTTGTGATGTCTGTAATTTCTGAACTACAAAACCGATGATCTTGAAACATTTACGGGAAAATCTAAGTACTTACTTCCTTTCTAACAAAAATGAATTAATTAAATCGGACTACGCGTAAATTAATAACAACTAAGTACATAATTTGACTTTCATCCGCTCTCCCAAGGGAACCGTGCTGAATTTCGGTATTTCGAGTAGCCGGCTCAGATGCGAGAGGTTGCGGGTTCGATTCCCGCTGCGGGACAAATGTTTGTATGATCTGCAAATATTAGTTCTGTGTTTGTGTTGTTTACAATCAAATGGTACTCGTAGTTAATACCGACACAGGGGATCCTAGTGTGGGATCAGGACTATGTATGTGACTGTTGAGTGTGATGTTAACCTCTTAAAATCCCTTGAAACTTCAAAAACCCCTACAAAGTCAAAGTCAATAACTTTTCATTTAATAAACCGACTTCCGCCATTGTATTCGACTAAATATTTGGATGAAAGAACCATATTGGTGAAAGGATTATGATACTTTTTGAATGCAAATGCTTGGTTTGTTGCTGAAAATATCAAAATCGCCATATGTATGCCTACAATATTTGAGGAGTTCCCTCAATTCCTCATGGATTCCATCACCAAAACTGGATTCTGAAAAAAATGGGACCAATCTGGAAGTATCTATCTATTCAAATAAAAAAAGAATTTTCCAAATCGGTTCATAAACGCCGGAGATATGCGGTAACAAACATTAAAAAAAAAAAAACAACTGAATTGAGAACCTCCTCCTTTTTTGGGAAGTCGGTTAAAAATAATTTTATTCATTGAAATCAAAAGGATCATTTTGAATCGTCTTATAAACTAAAATTACTCCTGTTCCAATGCGACCAAGCCTAGAAGAATCAGGTAACAAACACGGCTTGGCTTACAAAAATGCTCCGTCTTACCACTAGGTGAGAAGCGCCTGTGTAGTGCCTCGGAGCAAGGAGTTGCTGATACATAGTAAATGAGAACTTAAAAACATTAGGAAGGTAGTCAAAATTAAATAAACATCAGCAAAAAAAAAATGCAAGACAGCACACGCTACGCTTGTTATGCTACATATGCCTTACATCCCTATACGGCGCTACCACCCCTAATACTCCGACAAATCTTTGATGAAATTCACAGGATAGGGAGTTTAGAGGCCTCTTAACTACCTTTTCTGTGAATTTCGTCAAAATCGTTTGGTACATGGAGCCGTTTGCCAGTTATGCCTTTATTTCTTATAATTTTATTCTTTATGTAGTGCCTTTCTATAGTAAAATTACCTGCTTACTTGTTTATTGTTTCTGTGCGGTGATCAATAAAGTTTTAATCTATATATCTATCTATCTATTCCGTACGACAAACAGCTATAATATACGTTGCTTGCTATGGTAGATAATAATCAAGGAACATAACTTCTCTTTACGAGGAGGTAATAATTGAGGAAATCGAGAATATTGGGTGGGATAATACCTACATAATTGATAAGTAGGTATGCATAGTGCATCATTATCTATTTACCTATCATTAGTTAGCCCTAGTTTATTATTGTAACATCATGAATACCCAAAAAATTACGAAGTCGCCATTAGGTACCATAACTCGTACCTAACCTACCTAGGTACGGTCGGTAGGTAATACTACTACATTAATGTATCTCCAACTTCGACAACCCATATGTTATGTAAAAAATATACTGCGAACACCCGACCCGAGAACACGTCTGAACACATTTTCTGAAGTAGGCACTAAGTAGGTACTAGGTTTTATGGAGGCCTACTGCGAACACTCGATAACACGCTCATGTTTTTTTAAGACCCATCTGTTGGGAGATTTTGAGGTCTCTGAGCATTGTGCTAAGGTCGTCCAGCGATTCTGCCATAACTATACCTATCATCGTCATATCGAAGGAGACTGATGTATTCGCCGTTGATGTTGTCGCCATATTCGCCCCGGTGTAAAAGCATGAAAACAATGCAGAGGTGAACAGTTTCTGAGAAATACCATCTCCCTTGTCTCACCCTCTTCTGTCATTCGAGGATCCATGCTATAGTCCTCGCGAAGACGCCGGATAGACAAAAATTAAGTGTTTTTCTTTTACAGTCTGATAAAAACTTCGTCGAGGTATGCGGCTGGTGCAGATATATTGGACTGGTGCCTAGCCCAGCCCAAAAATCACACGGCAGTCATAACGTGAGCACAGCATCCAAGGGTACGGCGACCTATATTGCAATTACAACAATACTCTAAGATGCCAACTCGTCCGGGTGTATTGTTTATGGTTAAAACATATACAAAGTAAATCTTACTTCCGATGTGTCTAGATTTTATTCGCGCCCTTACTAGCGTCACTTGATTGATGTTTATTCCGAGATGGGGTGGAATTTTGCAGCACACCTCAATTCTAAATCCATCATGGAATCGTATGTGCTCCCCATAATACGAGTAAGCTTATAAACAAGCTTATAATAGCGACTGGCACGTAAATACAATGATCAATTATTAATCTAATACGCAAATCTTCCGATACTCTGCGCAGGTTTTGATTCGCACAAGATGGGAAAAAGCATCTAGAAGCGGTATTTGGTGCACGCCTGTACTGCGAAAATTTGACTTGTATCGGATCTTGCGGCGAAGCACTCGCATCAGAATTAGACATCTGTTCTGGAACCCATTCTGATGACGTAGAAATAGCTTCTCGAACGTTTCCTAACAACGCTACATCTCCTATGACATCTTCCTCATTTTCACTGCCTTCAAGTTGATGGGCAGGTACCGGTTGGTCATCTTGATGGTCGTCATGAAGAACAGGTTCCAGCTGGTCGTCTTGCTGGAGGGCGACACAGAGGTTAGGCTCCTGTTGGTCTTCTTGCTGGTGGATGTTACGGAGGATAGGTTCCAGTTGATCGTCTTGCTGATGGGTGTCACTGAGGTTAGGTGCCGGTTGGTCACCTTGCTGGTGGGTGTTAATGAGGATAGGTTCTGGTTGGTCATCTTGATGGTGGCTGTCACAAAGGGTAGGTTCAGGTTGATTTTTGCATATTCTACGAGCTCGCAGCCAGCACGCCTGACATACACTATCTTGAGCAGTGACCTAAAAAATAACCATAGTTAATTGTATTTTCTGGCAGAAAAAATGCTATTATAATAAATATGACTTTTTGAAGATATGGTTTGAATATTTAGATAATAACAATAGGTTTTAGGTTATATAGTAGGTTTTATTACTTAAGTACCTAGTTTCCTCCATAATTAGATAATTAGAATCTTTATATCAGCAAGCAGCAGCCTTTTATCGTCCATTGCTGGACGAGGTCTCCCTATAGAATGCAATGGGGTGATTTTCCATAATCACCATGCTTGGCAGGCGGATTGGTGCTTGCAGTTATTGGTGTTGAGTACTCAGGTGGATGCTGCCACCCATCCCTTGGTCCTAGCCCTTAGTCGGTTTTTACGACTGCCGTGGAATCCATGGGAGGAGACGGAGGGGTCTATTCTTAGGCCAGACATACCAAAGTATATAATCAAATACCCATATAGTTAATTTATTAAGGGAAGTGTACCGCTATAGCCCGCTCTATACAAAACGAAGTTTGTACCCTAATTTTGTTATTATAACGTCACGTAACGGTCCCACCCAACAGTCACATACATAGTCCTGATCCCACTAGGATTCCCTGTATCATGGGTATCAGGAACTACGAGTACCATGGTACCATACACAGATACAGACAGACACCTGAGTGATCCTATAATGGTTCTATTCTACCTCCTCTCTCAGACGACCCCTGTGGCGCGGCGGGTGAAGGTTCGCTTGCGACGGAGGAGGTTGCGGGTTAAATTCCCGTCTCTGAACAAATATTTGTACGATCTGCAGATAATAAAATTGTTCAGGGTGTTCTAGGTATTTTCTATGTATAATAAAACATATCTATCTACCTATGTAATGTATTTTATTAAGTATATCAGTTATCTAGTACTCATAACACAAGCTCTGCTTAGCTTGGGGCTAGATAATGTTGTGTGAAATGTCCAGCATTATTATTATTGTTTCAGTAATTTATTTTAAATCTCGTTAAAAAAATATTTTTTTTACTGTAAAGGACTATCTATAATAACATAATAGTATTAAAAATATTATAGTAAAAAATATAAATCAAAACGGACAACCTCCGGCCGCGGAGCAAGGCCCAAGCGGTCGGAGGCTAGGGCTGCAGAGAGAGGAACCTCCTGACAATGCGAGCCGAGTCCAGGAGTACAGCCTTCTGAATCTGACCCTTGATCCAACCATTTAGTGAGAGCCTCTTAAGGTGTTGGTCAAGGCTCTTCGCTATCAGTCCATTCACTGAAACAACTATCGGGACGATAATCGTTGAATCCACATCCCACATGGCGGTAATCTCGTGGGCCAAGTCAAGGTACTAGCTTAACTTATCCTTCTCGGCCTTCACAAGATTAGCATCATGTGGGATAGTGACATCAACGAGTATCGCCCGACGTTACGACCGGTCTACCAGCACGATATCAGGCATATTGGCGACAATAGTCCTGTCCATGATGATAGACCGGTCCCAGCAGAACGTGGCACGGCCATTCTCAAGAACCGGCTGCAACATGTACTTATAGTACGGCACCTCAGGTCCGATAAGGTCGTATCGGAGAGCAAGTTGCTGGTGGATGATCCTAGCTACTTGGTTGTGTCTGTGCAAATACTCCGAGTTAGCAAGATGTGAACAACCCGAAAGCACATGCCTGAGGGATTCTCCGGGACGATGACATGCTCTACAGATGTCAACCGTCCTGTCCCTCATGACTGATGTACTTTCGATAGTTGTTCGTCTTGATAACCTCATCCATAATCGCACAGACAAAACCCTCGGTTTCCCCAAAGAGGTCACCAAAACGTAGCCAGTTTACCGAAGCGATCAGATCCACATCGGGTCCCGTGAGGGCTTTGTAGAACCGCCCGTGCAGTTCCTTGCTATCCCATACGGTGTTGCGGTCCTGAGTGCTCAGCACATATGGTTGGTTCAAGGGCCTGAAACAAAGGAATTATTATTATTATTATTATTATAACACCCAGACAAGAAACAAATATTTGGAGATCATACAAACATTTGTCCCTCTAAAAAACTGAATGATTATTTTTCTCGTGTAACGGGTTCGATTCCCGATTCAACCATGTAATTATTTAAATATCTATGAATGCAGTTTAAATTGTTTTTTTAAATTCAAATACTTAATGTCTTCTTTCAGTAAAATGCCATCCACAATATTCAAAGTACTTTCCCTCCATGTGGCATATCCGTGGGACGCCTTGTATAAGGAAACTGCAGCTGTGGCGCGATTACGTAATTCTGTTGCTATTGGTTTCAATCGATTTCAATGCTGTTTCTTTTCGAAATTACGCTTTTGCGACTACCTAACTTACGCATTTTGCTTACAAAGGTTTTATTACAACAAGACTGCGTAAATTAGGTACTTAATCGAATTAACGTAATTTCAAATAGAAACAACATTGAAATCGATTAAAATCAATAGGAACAGAATTACGTAATCGCCCTCCTGAACAATAATCCTGAATAATGATAGTTCCCGTGTGATATGATATTTAACATGATGTTCGTCTTGTCCATGTTCATTTTCTTTGTTCTGTAAACATGGTCAAAACAGACAGTTGCCTACAGTAGAAAATACGATCTCCCCAAAAAGCTAACCCTACAGGGCAAAACCACAGAGTGGTTCCATTCGGCCAAATACCTAGAGGTGACTCGATTCAACGATGGCACAGCATGCCCTTAACACAAGAAACTCGGTCAGCGTAGCCAGACACATCCTGAGGCCATTGATGAGTTCAAACATTCCACTAAGCTGCAAGTTAGGTCTCTACAAAACCTACATCGATCCGCGTCTTACGTACGCTGCCCCTCGTGGTACGCTCTGTGGGCTGAAAGTCACAGAAACTGCGCACCCAATAAAGCCAATGCTTCCGTACATTCGTCGACTCGCCGAGGTACGTTCGTAACGCCACGATCCAGAGCAGAGAGAGAGAGAGAGAGAGCCCCACCAGTTCATAGGAAGTACCGAAGGCGCTATATAGGGCCAAACTTGAGGAACCTCTCGTATAGAGGAGGTGGGCGACCGAACACCGCAGTAAGGGGCCAACATCCGGTACTGCCCGGTGCTATCGGCTTCTCCGATGTGTGAGATGAGTACACCACGACGACCCATCGTCATTTTAAGGCCCACCTTTTGGGAGACTGTATTACCCTAGGTCCTAGGACCTAGGTGCCTACCAAAGTACCTGCTAGCCTAGGTCGGTTACCTACTGTATAGTCTGCAAACAGCTGCTGTTATCGTTTCTTATTCTATGCTCAAACGTACAATCCTTTTAGAAGCCTTCAGTCCTAGCTCTTAGATTTTATTTATAAGTAGGTTCATTTGTATCGCCGTTGGTTTTGCAATTAACAAAAAATAAATCAAAATAAAGGTTCTCGAGTGGCAAGCACAAACCGGACGACGCAGTGTAGGAAGGCCTCCCGCTCGATGGACCGTACATAGTTATTTACATACAGATAAATAGGTAGACATCTATCGGGAATCGAACCCACACCTCTCGCATCTAAGCCGGCTCTTCGCCCACCGTGCCTCTGAGGTTGAAGTTAACATTTAACAACGTAGGTACCCAACAACTTACAGATACTGTGAATAATTTTAAAAATAATAATAAATATATAAAATTGTACTTCCGATTTGAGGAGAAACCCATTGAGCAATTAAAGAGATTATGCTTGTATCTTCCTCTAAAACAAGGCCTCTCCACATGTTATCCAAACATATTTCACAGTTTAGACAATACCGTGATTCTGCCATGATCCGAGAATAAACGGCAACGAAAAATACGCCGAAACCGAAATTAAAGATTTTACAATTTGTATTTAACGCCACCAAAAAACCGGGTTGTGTTTAATTTTTGCCGCCAAGTCACAGATACACAGATTAGAAATCACCTACGACTAGGACCACAGATTACGGCAGTGCCGCAAAAGGCCGTAATGGGAGCCGTATTTAGCCTGCGTCTTTACGCAAAAAGCAAAGATCTCATGAAAACTATAAAAGTGGCATAGAATGGAAATGCACTCTGCAAACCAGATAGATTTTTCAAAAAATTATTTATTTTTTTCTCCCACTTTTGTACAAAAACTGATGGTTTATAATTAATAAAATAACCCTTAAGTACCTAATGACCAGTGGTCTGCTCTATTTCGAATTTTGGGTACACCAATGTTCCCCGTTTCGCCACCATTTTTTTTTGTCTTTGGCACTCAATGATTTTGAGTAAGGGAAAGCACATCAAATTAATTTACCCAATCCTGAATCTAACTTGTGTAGCAAAGTCTCAACTAGCTTAATAATATCCAATCGCATGACACCACTACTCTCACCTAATTGTACTAACAAAGTGGTGTCGTTGTCAAAGCAATCCTCCCTCTTTATAGAATCTATAAATTTGTGAATAGGGGCATTTGGAAAACAATTATTTGTCACAACTTGCCCTAACAGATCACTAAGAAGCAAACCCATCCCAACACCTATCTTAACTGAAAACACCACAGTCTTCCGGGTCTGCCGACAGGATTTAACCTGTCTAACCGGAGACTGCGTACCAGGTGTGGAAACTACTTCAACCTGAACAGTAGGTTTAGCTTGTCTCTGCGATGCACATGGTGCCATGTGTATTAAAGCACCTAAAGCTGATCCAGAAGGCTCTGATAAAGGAAGGTCTGTCTGTGAGCTACTATTACATACTTGTACATATGTGCTATCATCACTCAATATATCGCTAAGGCTACTCCCTTCCGGCCCAAGGCAGGAAGTCCGTGTTGCTCGAAGCCTGCAACCACACCTAGTGTTGCAATGTACCTAACATAACTTTTCGCAATGTTTTTGTGTTATGCCAAACTGTCATAGACTGTATGTTGCATAACTTTTCATTTAAAAAACCGACTTCCGCCATAGTATTCGACAAAATAATTTTGGATGAAATTTTTTTTATGAAAGAACCATAGTGGTGAAAGGATTATGATACTTTCTGAATGCAAATGTTTGGTGTCTTGCTGAAAATATCAAAATCGCCATATGTATGCCTACAATATTTGAGGAGTTCCCTCAATTCCTCATGGATCCCATCATCAAAACTGGATTCTGAAAAAAATGGGACCAATCTGGAAGTATATCTACTCAAATAAAATAAGAATTTTCCAAATCGGTTCGTAAACGCCGGAGATATGCGGTAACAAACATTAAAAAAAAAATACAACCGAATTGAGAACCTCCTCCTTTTTTGGGAAGTCGGTTAAAAAGTGAATATTTACAGTTTGATTCCTAAAAAACCGACTTCCGCTATAGTAGTTATTCGACTAAATCTGGATGAAAAAAAAATTATGAATGAACCATAGTGGTTATGATACTATCTGAATGCAAATGCTTGGTTTGTTGCTGAAAATATCAAAATATGTATGCCTACAATATTAAATTAGGTATATTTTTTTTTTGTATGTTTGTTACCTTATATCTCCGGCGTTTATGAACTGATTTGGAAAATTATTTTTTTATTTGAATAGATATACTTCCAGATTGGTCCCATTTTTTCATAATACACTTCTGATGATGGAATCCATGAGGAATTGAGGGAACTCATCAAATATTGTAGGCATACATATAGCGATTTTGGTATTTTCAGCAACAAGTCAAGCATTTGCATTCAGAAAGTTTTATAACCCCTTCATCACCCTTTCACCAATATAGTTTTTTCAAAATTTTTTGTAAGTATACTAACATCCGCTTAAGCTATTTCCAAACAAAAAAAGTTGCATGTACGCCGAGCCAAGCTCGCAGGTAGTACTGTAACTAATCATAGTACTGACAAAGATTCGTTTATTTTATAAATTTATTTAAGTTTAAGATCTCATTAGGGACCAGTAAACTTTCACCTTTTACTGCATAAATGAATCTAAAATTGAAAATTGTTAATGTAACATACTGTCTTAAATAAGTACGTTTAGGATACTTTGATCAAGGAAGATACATTCTACCTTCAAGTATTTACAAGCAAGATCAGAGGAGGTTGCTCATAGAATTTAAGTAGGTGTTATGATAGTGGATTTCCACTTTGCTTTCCTAACAAATAGAGATTAAAAGAGAAGCAAAAATATGTATTAAAACTTCCTTAAAATTAAAAGGAAAACATTCTGTGTGCTTTTATTATAGGAGGAATCATAGTTTTGAAAATATCTTAAATTTTGTCAAGCCTAAAGGAAAGGAGAGAGAAGTTTGCTCATGATTTTTGAGCAGGAGCTTGTTAACAATTTTCAATACTAATTTTTAAACAAAATTACTTGGAGATAGGAGTCAGAACCTGTATGGATACTTTATTAGGATTCAACTGAAGGTACCTTCTATATTCTTATTGATAAAAAACCCGTTGGAATGAAAATAACTTGTTTTGTATACATTTTTACGATCTCAGTGGAACGGGAAACGGAGCGGGTCTTTATCTAAATCAGAAGATGGAGACAATTCTAATTAGCCCTTTTGATATTATGAGGGGATTCAGGCGACTTAGTAATAATTTTCGTCAGAAACTGGATAGAGAATTCTTGTTAGAGATTGATTGGTAGAATAGTTTTCACTTCACTATTTTTAGCAAGCAATTGTTTGAATGCACGGAGAAATCAAACATGTTCGAATTTGAAAATGGAACGTCCGGGAGATTCTGCGTTTAATTGAGTGGGATGGGCAAGTACAGAGAACGTCCAATATGGGAAGTGAGATTGTAATTCTAAAAGGAGTGATTGTAAGAGGAGTAAATATATCAGGGAAGATTTATTTGACGAAAAATAAGAAAATGGTGATAAAAAATGTGATGTTGTCGGAAGGAAGCCCGCAACTTCCGATAGTGAGTGGTCGCCGGGCATCAGAGGTGCAGGAGGTTTTGGTCCCGGAGGACTTGAATCGGTGGACTCCAATGTCGGTCGGAGACCTCCTCCCGACCCTGGAGGAAGGGTCGCTGCTGGGAGGACCCTTAGAGGATCTGCTGGGGGGAGGCCCGCCAGAGCTAGAAGAGGAAAATTCTAAGAAAAGAAGAGGAAGAAAGAGGAAAAAGGAGGATTAGGAAGATAAAGTATAAAAGTTATTTATATAAGAAAATTAAAAATATAGATTGAAAAAATGTACTTGATGTTTAAATTTATTGTTAAATTCCGTAGGTATCACTTAGGTATTACTGTAGTATAACGAATCATAGTGCCAACAAAAGATTTGATTAATTTATTAAAACCTAAGGCTTAATTAGAGACCAGAAAACTTTCACTTATTTTACTAAATAAATGAAAGTTAAATCTGAACGCAGTTAAGGAAATCTAGGTACTCTGTTAGGATACTTTGTTTAAGGAAGATACAAACTACCTTCAAGTATTTACAAGCAAGATCAGAGGAGGTTGCTCATAGAATTTAAGTAGGTGTTATGATAGTGGATTTCCACTTTGCTTTCCTAACAAATAGAGATTAAAAGAGAAGCAAAAATATGTATTAAAACTTCCTTAAAATTAAAAGGAAAACATTCTGTGTGCTTTTATTAAAGGAGGAATGGTAGTTTTGAAAATAACTTGATTTTTGTCATGCCTAAAGAAAGGGTGAGAGGGGATTGCTCATGGGTTTTGAGCAGGAGTTTGTTAACAATTTTCAACCCAAATTTTTAAACAAAATTACTTGGAGATAGGAGTCAGAACCTGTATGGATACTTTATTAGGATTAAACTAAAGGTACCATCTATATTCTTATTGATAAAAGACTCATTGGATTGAAAATAACTTGTTTTGTATACATTTTGTCGATTTCAGTGGAACGGGATCGCCTACGGCGCGGGTCTTTATCTAAATCAGAAGATGGAGACAATTCTAATTAGCCCATTTTGATATTATGAGAGGGGATTCAAATGATGTAGTAGTCATTTTCGTCAGATACTGGATAACACCCTGAACAAATATCTGCGGCCCGTACAATTATTTGTTCCGAGGCGGGAATCGAACCCATAACCTCCTGCGTCGTGGGAGAGCCTTTGCCCGCTGCGCCACAGAGGTCGTCCATTGACATTGAAGAAAAGAGGCTAAATTGTCTTATGTGTAAGGCAGAATAATGGATTTACGTTGTCTTCTAAGTAATAGGTACGTAGTAGTACCTACCGACAAATATTTATAGGGTCACCTTAAATATAAATTTAAATACTTGGTGGAGGAATTGGTTCAGTAGTAGGACAGCTCATTCATACAAACATATGTCTCACAGCGGGAGTCGAACCTGCTACCTTTCGCGTCTCGATCGAATACTTTCTCCACCGTGTCACGAAGATCGTCAACAGCTAGTAGGCACAAAACATGTTAATCAAGATAGGTATAAATCTGTTTCCTTTTATCACTCAGCTTTAGTGAGGATAACATAATATAAACCATCGAGAAGGCTATGCGACTTATTTACGTATTTATGAATAAAATAGGATCCATTAGGGTCAGATTAGCAGATTTTAATTAATCTTTGTCAACGCAAAGTAGTACTTATTTACTCTAATTGCCGCAAAGACATCAGAAAAAGGTTTATGTGGGTAGACAAACACCAACAAATGCACAAGTCAGGCAAAGAGCGATTAAGGAACGAGACGGTGCGAGCGGGGGAGACGACGGGGGGAGTTACGGAGACGTACAAGGGGGGAAGGGTATTGGCATGATAAAAGCCGATGCAGCGAATGTTCGGTTTTTTTTGGTACGCGGAACGTGGACGAGAACAAATGTGAGTCTTAGATCTAGTAATTATCTACCTACTTGTGTGTACTTATGGAATTATTTCGTGAAGTGTAAATTCTTTTAAAGTGGTACTGGATAGTAATTCGTTGTTAGTGATTACCTCTGATTGAGACCAACTAAAGTGGCAATCATAGGGATTCCTGAGGTATTATTTACCACCGAATAAAGAAAAATATTTTTATTTCGGTTGGTCTTTGGATGTTTCGGGAATCATAGGCGGGCTGTGATCCTATACCTACAGTGATTAATGAAATGATTGCATAGGTTTTTCATTTTAAACCTGAACTATTAATTACCTATAGTGATATTAGTTCCTTCCTTTTTCGGTGTAAATAACTGAGAAAATTTTACTCAGTTGAGTTTTCTGGTGAGTACGATTGGTGATATCCGTTCATGGCTCATAGTACTATGGATGAATGGTCATCTGGTACGCAAGAATTTTAGGTTCGATTTCTGTTGCACCTTACTACACATCCTTACACTACCTTTTCCCATTTATTCTAACAAGTGGTGGTTGGACTGGAAACGCTTCGATAGCCATTTGAAGGAATAAAACCTTACTACACATCCTTACACTACCTTTCCCATTTATTCTAACAAGTGGTGGTCGGACTGGAAACGCTTCGATAGCCATTTGAAGGAATAAAACCTTACTAACATATCCTTACACTACCTTTCCCATTTATTCTAACAAGTGGTGGTCGGACTGGAAACGCTTCGATAGCCATTTGAAGGAATAAAACCTTACTAACATATCCTTACACTACGTTTCCCATCCATCCCGTAGTCTTTAGTATTAAGGAATGCATGCATTAGTATAACCTTAACCTGTTGGTCTTTGGAGCATTAGACACCTGGTTAAAATATGAAATATTAAACAAATAAAAAAAACTCATCCTGTGTTTTCTTTCTATATTTTTATTGGAGTCTATCGACTTTGATACGTACTGTTTGTATGATTGTCTTTCATCTGTGTGACAAATTTTATCTGTATACTCCATTTTTGTGTTCTTCCATTGTGTTATGTGACTTTACAGGTACTACTGATCTCTTGTGTACTATCTACCTTTACGTATGATTTTAATTCTGATTTATTGAACCTCATGTGTATTCTTCAAACAAAATTTAATTGACTTTACAGGTGTCTACTGAAATTATTGATCACATTTTACTCCTAAAAACATTTGAATTTATTCTTAATAGCCCAGCTATTATTATTGTCGAGTATTTTAATCTGACTTACACTTTGAAATAACCATTAGGTAGGGTTTATTTCTGACAGGCGTATTCGAATTACAGTCTATTATTTATTATGAATCTTATTCATTGAATAAATCTAAAATCCAACCTTTTTACAAAACTTCTGTGTTGAATTCGAAAGAAATTAGTCACAATTATTTACATAGTGGTATCGATTGAGGAGAAAGAGAACTCAATTTTGATATCCTCGTTTATACACATGCCAAGCAAAAAGCCGTGCAAAGAGAATCCTGACTAGAATAGAGGGAGGACCTTGATGTCCCTAAACGAGTTTATCAAACACTGATACCTACTATCTTAAGTTTTTTTTAAAAGAGATGTTTTGAATTTTGAATTTAATTCAGAAGTTTCTTTGATCGGATTATCTGATTTTTAAATTAACAAGTTAGATTTATTTAATATTTACTTGCTCAAGTTGTGATTTTGGATTGTTACTTTGAAGTCAAATAAATCATTATTAACTTCAAAATTGAATATAATTTAGTGTCCAAATTTGTAGCAAAGATAGATATCCCATCTAAAATAGAAGGACGATTTTGGTGTACCTGGTCAGATCTATTAAAATACTGTCAGTCCTCTTCTATGCTACTTTATATTCAAAGTCAATTATTTTAGTACTTACCACTGATAGTTCTTCAAGTCAAAACAATTAAGCCCACTGAATGAAATCAAATCATGGCCATATTTATATAAATAAATATTTACAATCATCAAATCATGGTGCTACTGGTTCTAAAATAGGTCGTAGAGTCTAAAAGAGCTTAGTCCTATTCATATCAAAAATTCATTAAGAGCCTGCAGTTCAATTTGAGTTTATAAACTCTTAAGAGGCGGGTAGTTATAATCGTACCTATTCTTAGCTATTTAAGTTCTATGTTAATTTCAAACAACCAATTGAGATTACTGCCTTAAAAGTAGACAAGCCTATATAATTACACATCTATAATGTTCTAAGATGAATTTCATAGGTGCAACATTATTCTTAAATGAATACATTACCTTCAGTTATAAACGGAAACTTCTGTCTTATAGATAGACATACCTATTTAATCAAGTCATACCTATTTAATTGTTGAACTCTTAGTGTTCTTGGAAGAAATTCAACGGAAACTTCTGTCTTATAAATAGACATACCTATTTAATCAAGACATACCTATTTTATAGTGAACTCTTAGTGTTCTTGGAAGAAATTCAACGGAAACTTCTGTCTTATAAATAGACATACCTATTTTAATCAAGACATACCTATTTAATCGTGAACTCTTAGTGTTCTTGGATGAAATTCTTGGGTAGAACATTCATCTAATGAGTAAATAGTTATATCTATTCAGAATCAATAGAATTCTTAGAAACTTTAAAAACAAAGTTGTAACTTATAGGTTATAGGTAAATAAACTTATTCGAATTATGAACCAATAGAGTTAAAACTTAATTAGAAAGTTACAAGATAAGATTTTATTCAATTAATAAGTATATTTAAATACATATATTTTATATATTTATATTTCTAAAATGTTCTTAGATAGAGTTTCTAGTTTGAACATTCATTTTAAGGTAAATAGTTATACCCATTAGGAATCAATAGAATTCCCAGAAATATTTAAATAATAAAACTTATAGCTTATAGATAAATAAGTTTATTCGTATTATAAACCAATATAGTTTAATTTTGGTTGGAATTCATAAGGTAAACATTATTATCGCAAGTACGAAAATATAGATAATATTCAATAAATGAATATATTTAAATATAAATATTTACCTTAATAAAGGGAATTGAAGATATCATCCCTTAATTTTTAAAGGTATTGTTTTGAAGTTTTCTTAAACTATTAAATATTTGATCCTTTTCCGCTATTAAATATATTTATATTTGGAGTGGTCTGGTTGGCGATTGAGGGGTTTGGAGGTTGGATCGCCCCGCATAAATTTATTTATGCGGATTTAAACATTCTGCATAAATGGAATTATGCGGCCCTTTGTTTGTCTCTATAAAGAACTAAACAGACATCGAATTGAAAAGCATAGTCTTTTGCTTTTCAAATTGGTTTCTTTAAAATGATTTTTCAATCCCTTGATATTGTATTTTATATAATTTAGTAAACTTATAGAAAGTTTAATTATTAAAATGATATTTTGCCTTATGAGATTCAACTAAATTTAACATTTCAGTCTATTCAACGTGAACAACTAATAAACTTATCTATTTAGGTTATAGGAAATAAAGGTTCCTAAATATAGAATGTTAGTGGAAGTAATAGGAAATTATAGAATTACCATTTATAAATTTACTAGTTTTACTACCGTTCTAAATATTAAATAAGGTGTTTTAAATTCTAATCTTAGGAAGTTTTCGATCTTAAAGGTTATTCTTTAATATTCTTTGTTTATCTTATATTATCCTTTAAGAATATAGAGCAGAATTATATTAGCTTTAAATCTTTACTAGGTATAACTCTTTTATTTTATTATTACTTTATCATTTTTGTTAATAACCCTCCAATTTAGTACTATTTATGTATTAGGGAAATCTAGTTAAAACTAAAATAGGTAGTGTAGGACTTTACTTAATAACTTAAAAGAACTTAGATTACTGCGATCACACAACGTACGGTCCTACCACTAAAACTAGACGATCACCTTGGCCAAACTTATTATCAGAAAACCCATATCTAGTAAAGCATAACACATTTCAAAGATCCATGCATTACCTACTATGATAATATAAATCCGCAGCAGTAAAGTAAGTACGTAATAGTTCGAGGGTAACAGTAAAATTGGTGTTGAGTTAAATATAGGAGTTCCAGTTAAGAGTTTAAGTAGTTGTCGGGGTAGGGTTAAAAAAGTATAAAGAGGGGGGTTCGATTGATGAGGGGGCGGAAGTTACAGTACTTATTATAAGTTCAAAATCGACCACAAAAGTTGAAAACTTTAAAGTTCAAAATCGATCCCCAGACTAAAATTAAAATTAACAAAAGTATGCAAACTCTGTGTTGATATTGGCCTAAACGACTCTTTATTCTCTGTTGAAAGACGGCAGACCCATGAAATGCCTCGGAATTAGTTAAATGAATGTTTTCTGTATATAACGTGCACAAACCTTAACGCGGCAGTGGGACAGCGATACCTTATTAGTTTGTGGCGGTGACCAACGTGTTAGCGCTTGTTAGCTTAATGGTCTCAGAAAGACTATCAAATATCTTCGATTCTATCTTAGCTACGTAGCTGAGGTTTTGCAGGTCTTAGGCAATAATTAGGCACTATTTATTGGGATACAAGGCTAAGCCGTACGTGATGTACTTGCAGAGATTCAAGTGGGGGTCGCTAAGTATATGCTCTGAAAAACACCGCATTCTTTCGCTTATAACTTCTAAAGTATTGAGGCACTAATTATTTAACTGAGGTCACTATTTCACACTATCCCAGGTAGCAATTTTACGTTGGACGACGTCCATTCACGGTCATTTTCAGCGTAAAAGACGTCCAAAATGACGGCCTAAAGTCAGGTCCTAGCAACGTCTTCGAAGACGTTTAAAAGACGTCTTAAGGTAACGTACTATTTACGTCTCAAAAAACGTCATGTATGGAAACGTTTTATGAACGTCCTTAGAAGACGTTAATACGACGTCATAAAGAAACGTTATTTTTATATCTTCTAACACGTACATATGACGTCCAATTAACGTTTGAAGGAAACGTCACATTAATATCATCAATAGACGTTAATATGACGTCATACAAAAACGTTATTTTAACGTCTTTAAATAAGCACATAATATGACGTCCAAATAACGTCTGAAGGAAACGTCATATTAAAATCCTCAGAAGACGTTAGTATGACGTCATACCGAAACGTTATTTTAACGTCTTCAAACACGTTTATGTATATGACGTCCTATTAAGGTTAAAAAAGGCGCTGGTAGTAAAAAATGTATGTGTTTGGAAGCCCTGGTACTCGATTTTGCAAGTGTGACCCACCGTCGGGGAATGAAACCATCTGGCTGGCTCGCGCGCTAGGCCTTGCGACGGACGCCGCCGCGCCGCACTGATAACCCGTTTTAGCAAGCCATGCCAATTCCACAGGGTATCGTCGCTCGAGTATTTCATTTGAAATAGATTTAAACACATTAGGTAGGCATTTCCGTATAAAAAAAAACACAGTGAAATAACGTACCTATCTAGGTTACGATACTTATAATACACACATACACATACACACAACACATACAAAATAGAAACATACATATACATACATACACACACACATACATATTACACATTGAATAGATAGTTTTTTTTTTATTATACATAGAAAATACCCAGAATACTCTGAACAAAATATCTGCAGATTGTACAAATATTTGTTCCGACGTCGCAGGCGAACCTTCGCCCGCCGAGCCACAGAGGTCGTCAATAGATAGTATAATCGTTGATATTTGGTAACATTTTTAATGGTCATTTTACATGACAAACGTTAGTCACCGAGTGACTTTCAGTTAGGGAATAGGCTGCTCCTTATTCTATTGTCAGCGAGAACTTTAGAGACGGTATGAAATTATCGTCGAATGCGTACGTTAGCTTACCGTTTTCTTTAGACAGATGGTCCAGTTCCGTTGTGTTGTTGAGCAGTTCTGTTAGACGTAAGAGATGCCGTACGGCCGCAGGTAGTATATGAGGTAGTCTAGAGTGTACATGAGTTTTGGGTCCACGTGGTGGAACGAGATGGCGTGGTCTGAACAGCAGTCTAGGCCCTGGAAATTACATTTAAAATCATCACCATCATCATCATCACCAGCCTGTATATTTCTATTTTATTTTAGATAATACTTTGCTTAAAATCAAAACTTAATCTCCTGATTGCGTGGTGTAAGAAGGGAGAACATTTTTTGATTATTCCCAAATATCCCACCGTTTGGTTGGGGTTTTTGGGAATGTTCACCCTTTACGAGAGAAGCAAACTGTACATGTAGATGTTGTGCAATCACTTACGTCTTTAGATGGATCATACACGTCATTATAGCCGTCTTCTTTATTCTTAAGAGGGAATAGATGGTTCGTCGGGCTGAAGGGGAAGAAGCGTCCTCTTTTTAAGGAATCCCGGCTATCGAGGGCTGTTACTCCGATGTTGTTTAAACACTTGCCTGGGATTGAATTAATTAATTTTCAAACAACTTTCTGCATCAGAATACGAGTTGACTGTGAACCATTACTTTGCAGACTTGCCTATCTGCACGTCTTCTGCGGATGTGTCGTCCGCACTGCAGAGGTCCGTGTAGGGCAGCGCCTTCTTCACGAATTGATCCAACGCCTCTCTGCTCATCACGTAACCGGCGCCTCCGTTGTTGTACCCCTGGAACACAATCATCATGAACCGTGGACGTTCACTGCTGGTTGACGCCTTCCCAGTAAATACAATGTGCCTTCACAACGATTGGTAGTTGGTACCTACCCAGGTGGATGTGCTGCCAACCTGCTTTAACAAAAAAAAGGCAATTCTATAGTGATCGCGCCAAAGGCCTTAAAGGGAAATTTGGATGACGACTATTTGAGCGGGGGTTGACTATTATAGTATGGGCTGCAAACAGCTTTTGTCTAACCTCTAAAGGCTTGATGCGGTGTTTCAAAGCTTCGCTATGAGAAACGCGGGTTTATTGAAGATCTTAATCGCAATTCGGCAGCATAAAAGTGACTCGTTTAGGAAGTTCAATGTATGAATTTGGGAAGGGTTGTTTAGTTTTGCCAAAGTCAACGTCGCAGACGAAGTGAAAATAACGCTCTTCAGGGCGTTCTGTCAGAGTTTCTACACGGGCAACCTATGGGTCAGCTATACCAAAAAATCACTGAGTGCCCTGCGTGTCCAATATAATAATACTTTCAGGATGCTGTTGGGACTGCCGCGCTTTTGTAATGCTTTTCGTTACATTTTGTAGATCATTCGCCCTCGCAAATTACGGGCATTCTTTAAATTCATATTTTTGTGTCCGGTAACCTTTGTCGACCTTGTCGTTGTCGTGTCGTTGTAAGGGCAACACCTCGTGTCATGTTCTCGAAGAACAAAAGTATTCGCGCCGGTTCCGGTATAGCTTTTAGCTTTATTTTATTTTACTTTCGTCTTTTCCTATTATTTTGGAGACGTACTGTTGGACTCACGCTCGCTGAGACAACCCTGCGACTCACCAGCTGTAGTATTCTGTAGAGTAGGTTGTAATTCTAAACGTTTTTAAATATGAAATTGTAGCAAATAATTGTTACCACCTGGAATTCGTGTTCCATATTGCAGTGCCCAACCCGGGCTCATGTTGAAGCTGTAACTTATCCATAAGATCTTTATTTGTACAACATGAACGCAATAAAACATTTTGCAGCGATCCTCTTTCATCTCACGAAGGTGTATGTAAGACGCTGCAGGTGCGAGGGAGAATGAATTGGTCTGGGATAGGCTCAAAGAACGTGTGTCATATTATTAGCCAACCTTGCGTAAACCATAAAATGAATAGCGGCGAATTATGCGATAAGATGGCGAAAACACCTAGGCTTAGTTGCGTTGGAACGGGAGTCATTTTAGTGTAAAAGACGATTCAAAAAGATCTTTAACTTTGGCTTGTTAACATGGAAGTACCTGTTTGGTGACCAGATCGAACCTGCTTCCGAAGTAGACGGGTGTCGTGCTGTCGGAGTCTGCCAACATGTATCTCAGATTTTCCACTAGCACGTAACTAGAACATAATAACGTATTATAAACCAAACATGTTTTTTAAATATTTTGATACTTGAGCTTCAGTCAAAGTTCTTGAGAGTTATTGTTTTATAAAAGTTGGCACATAGTGCGATACAAGTTTACAAATGACAGAACTACTTATCAGGGTTCCAAAGTCACGCACCTCAGCCGGCTGCTCGCCCGCCGCGCCACTCTGTGGCTCGGGTTGTAATCGGGTTGATTTTTTTATTTGGTAAGCTAGTGAAAAAACTAGCCCACTTTACTTTATCTTTATTTTATTTTATTTTATTTTACTTTATTGGGGAAAACAAACAGTTAATACATTAGGATATTACTAAATAACATTGTTTATATAAATATGAGTAAATGTACAACCCACGACGTTATCCACGTTATCTTTTTTTGGTATATTGTTGGAGAGGGCTTTCAAAAACATTATACAGAGATCCGTTTCATCATAAATATGAAGCTTTGAAGTGGTCATTATTGTTAGAGTCAAGTGTCCAACCTGGCTAAATCGCTAATGTAATGAAAAGTAATCCGATCTCCCTGCGGTTGTCCAAGGGCAACGTTGAGCAACCTGCACAGAGCCGTGAAAAGAAGATTCTGGCGCCTTTGCGCATATTGCATTTCTTCAAAATTATGGTTCCAGAACATGGCTTTCTCATAATATTTTATTTCACAGTTTGAGAGCACGCTTATTGCGCACATAATATTTGTTTGAGAGCGTGCATGTTACGCGCATACATTCATTTGAGAGCACGTTCATTACGCACATACTTTCGTATAGGAGCTTGCGCTTTACGCACATAAATTCGTTTGAGAGCTCTCATATTAGGTACGTTTACACATACATTTTATGAGAGATAAAATGGATTGGTACACGATCACAACCAGAAATGCAACCCATGACCGTAGGATAGGAAGTCCGAATCGTCATTCTTATACCATCAGTGCCGCATAAGTCATGAGTCATGCTCATTGAATAAAACTGATTGAAAGCACTCACGTGTCATCATCTGCCTTGAGGAACCAATCAGCGTCTCTTCTATGATGCTCGTAGATATAGCGAAAAGCGGCTTTTGTCTTGGCCCAGAGGTAGATTCTGCCTTCATGGACTGGCAGCTTTATCGCGGGTAATGATTCATCTGTTAAAGAAAGGGTTCTTCATGATAACTAGAACAGGGTTCAACATGATATGAAAAAAATCAATCAATCGACAAAAAAAATAAAAGAAAAATACCAAAGAACAAACTAGACAATGAAATGATAAAATAATATGTTATGAGTAACGATCCATGTACCTCCATCTCTCTCATGATAGACCTTTTTATCGCGTCAGCGTCCATTCTATCACAGAAGCCAGAAATGCAGGTCTTCTTTTTAGTTTTGTAGGAAAATAGTTGTGGGGGACTGAAGTCTCGAGGTGCAGACCCTATGCAGATCAGATATATACGCCTATCAGATGCCTATGATTGAGGACCTAATTGATAGATTGCAGGAATGTAAATACTATAAGTACTTCTTTAGACCTTAAAAGTGGGTACCATCAAATCCCTATCAAGGATGAGTTTCATGATGCACATCGCATCATAAAACGGCATTCATTACAAACGATGGACACTGAGTATTTGAGGATGCCGTTTGGAGTTTGTAACGGTCCAGCTTTGTTCCAAAGGTTAATGAATACCGTTTTGGGCAATCTTTGTTTTGGTAGAGACTACTATGGAGGAAAATAATTTTTTGCTTACAAATGGTGTTGGATATACACTGGCCTGTAAAAATAAGTTTCACACTTTTACATTTTTTTTTCTAAACTATGGAAGTTAGATATTTAAATAAAAAAACATTTTATAGCATTTTTTATCAGCTTTTTTCGAAACTACAGTAAATTATACATTAGTAACATTTTTAAGTCTGAAAAAATATAATACAATAAAAATAGCCAGTTTTAGCTTAGTGTCATAAAACTCAATTAACATTTACAAGTAGGTACGTTTTACATGTTATTTATTTTTTAATAACTGGTATTGCCTCCTCAGACTCTGCTTACAGCTTCGAGACGATTTGGCATACTGAACACGAGGTTTCAGAGCCGATGCTGAGGAATATTCTCCCATTATTCTATCAGGGCCTGTTTTAGTGCCCTGGTGGTAGGTGGTGGTCTGCGGCTTCTGACTAGCCTCCCTAGCTCACCCCAGGCGTGCTCAGTCAGGTTGAGACCAACCTCCTGAATATACTTTTGCACGACCCGAGCCGCGTGTGGCCGGGCATTATCATGCATCAGCATCGATCCATCACCCATATTTACTAAATACGGCCCTGCATACTGCCGTCGCCAGGGGATTCATCCTCATACCTTGGAAGCTTTGTGGTCGCGCACCGTGAAGTTCCAGAGGAATTTCCTCCCGCGATCGCTTAAGTTGTGGAATGATCTCGTTGCCGAGGTTTTCTCTAGTGACTACAGTTCTTCAATAAGGCGCTTTAAAGTTCTTAAAGAGTCGGCAACGCGCGTGTGATGCCTCTGGTGTTGCAGGCGTCCATAGGCTATGGTAACCGCTTTCCGTCAGGTGGGCCGTATGCAAGTTCGCTTACGCAGTAGTATAAAAAAAAAATACTGCCCACTAACTCTGTGCGACCTTCTGAAGATATGCCAGCCCATACATGTACACTGCCTCCACCGTACTGGACTCTTTCTGAGAAGCAGGTTGAGGTGAAGGTTTCGTTCACCAGGTCACCTGTAGACACTTCGTCTTCCATCAGAAGTGTAAAGTGAGAATCGAGACTCATCTGTTCACAAAATTCTTGACCATTCTTCTTGATCCCACTGTATGTGTTCACGGGTGTATGGCAGTCTCGCTACTCGATGCTCTATCTCGAGTTTGGGGCCTCTTGCTGGTCTCCGGGATTTCAGGTTTACTTCAGCCAGTCTTCTTCTCACTGTACTGTCACTAATGTAGTCCCTTCGGGTCTGAAGAAGCTGTTGCTGGACTTTAACTGCATTTAGGTGGCGATTTCTCAACACAGTGGAAACAATGTAACGGTCTTCTTTGGCACTAGTAAACCTGGGTCAGCCATTACCAGAGGGCCTAGCCAAATGGCATTTGCTTCGAAGCGATTCCATTTCTACAGTCGTAATTCAATACAAAAGACCACGTGACATATCGATAGCTTACGTCAATCCCATACATTTTGGGATTTTCTACTGGCGTCATAGCTATTAGAATGTTACTTTGTCTACAGCGTCACAGGTCTCTTCTTAAAATGGTTTTCAACGTTTGTACCTTCGCTTCACCTTCTGGACCGTTCGTAACGTCACACCCACCATTCTTGCAGGACGACGCATACTGATTGCCTAGTTCCAGAAAAGTCATGATCCTAGCACATTCCTCAGGTTAAAGAGGCATGATAAATAAATTTATTTGCTGTTGTCTAACTTATCATTTGTAACAAGAATAATCGATCAAGAAAAAATTTGAAAAAAAATAGAATCAAAAAATGAACGGTAAAATTGTAATTCAAAAAAGGTAAATTTTGATTTTAAAGTTTTTTTCAGCCATTTCTTAAAAGTAGGTTACAGACTATGAAGTTTTATGTAAGTACAAAATTAAACTCTTTTTCGAGACCTTTTTGTTTCGAAAGTATATTATCTTGTGTACATAAAAAGTTATTGCAATTTTAAAAGTGTCACCCTTATTTTTGCAGGCGTCAACGCGACCGGCATCAACCTCACAAGTAATATCACTTTATTGAACGAGCGAAGCGAGTTCTCTGAGTCAAGTTGGAAGAATCGGCGTTTGTATGTATGTGTGTATGTATGTATGTTTGTCCGATGAAAACTTCCAAACCGTTAATCCGATCTTCATGAAATTTGGTATGGGGGTAGATAGTATTGGTACAATTTGTAGGTAAGGTTATGAGCTATATCGGTCAGGGGGTTGCTGAGATATTGGGGTCCAAGAGGGGGTAAAAAAAATAAAAGTGAGACAGTCAGATCAAGTGGGGTGTCTAATGAAAGCGCTTTAGTTGGACATTTCAAAACTGTTTTTAATAAGTATTTAAACTTAGTAGTTTCCGAGATATTAGGGAAAATAAAAAACGCAAAAATCAAAAATTCTAGGGTACTTCCAGCAGTCCCACAATGCTGAAATTTGGTATGCTTGTGGCTTTTGTGTCACAACTACAGGGAAAAGTCTGAAATTGAAGAAATTAGAAACCTGAACCATAAAAAACAATAACCAATATAACATCCATTGTTGACCTCCCATTTCTAAGAATATGAATGACGTTGGAGTTCTATGTTTTCGTCAAAAGGACGTCATCAATTAATTCGTCAAGTACTTCAAATACTAACAGGTATGTAGTATTTACGCCCTGTTGCCTAGTCCTATTCAAAGGCTATTTCGATGATGTGTATAATAATTACCTATAGAGGTTAAATTTTTTTCTCAGTAAATGTTTTTAGGAATCGGTTAGAAGGGTGAAGAAAGTAAAATATGCAAAAAAATATCTCGAAGATACTTCAAGGTCTCTGGTAATGCTGAAATTTATTATTTAAGTATATTTTGTTCCACGGGGAGAAGTCGAAAATTGAGGATTTTTTCTTTGTAATATGCATTTTTAGAGTAGGGAACTTAAATCTTTAAAAATTAGGTAGCAAAACTACAGCTAGATGGCACTGCTTAATTAAAAAAAACTTTTATTTTGCTTCACATTTCTTTCATGTTAGAGAAATTGACTCGATAGTTTTAGATTTCTGATGGATCATCCATACAAACATACTTACATAGCCGTTAAATACAAAACCCTTTCTTCCCCTCTTAAATTAGTCGGGCTGATAAAGGTGTCATCGCGAGGTCTCAGTTCGGGGCGAACCACTAGTAATTTTGGTTTTGATTTAAGAAGTTTAATTTGGCTAGATTTGGGGACAAGTTCATGAAGGTTTGGAAGGTTTTTCACATATATTTTCACAGTTCAAGTTTTATTCAAAGTGCGGAGCTCATGCAGCTTGTTTTTGCACAGCAGACATCTTGCATTCTTTCCTGACTTCTTGCGAGTCTTCATCGGTTAGGTAGATAGTTATGTAGGGAAAAAAAAAGGGGGTTATAAAGGAATTTTTCATCCCATCTATTCGAAAAGGACGACTTGGTTCGCCTTTAAGTGCACCCAAAGGTTGTGTTTTCTGTATGAAACTTCTATAAGTGCGCCGCAAATATCTTTGCCGCGCACTTTTTGAATTTGCAACATATCGAACCCAAATAAGTGCGCCGCAATTAACTTTGCTGCGCACTTTTTGAATTTGGAACTACTTAGTGTTCAAACACAAATATTGTTTTCATCCCATCTATTCGAAAAGAACGATTTGGTTCGCCTTTAACCCTTAATTTTGTTTAATTTTTTTTCAGGACATAGTTTTCAAAAAAATCAGGAACGACAGCTAATAAACTTTTACATGTTATTATTCAAAAAAGTTAAGTGTGGACGTGTTCTTCAATCATAAAAAAATCAGCAAGGTAATGCGCTCACGCATTGTTCATTAGTGACCGGCGCAATGGCGAGGAGGGAGAACGTGTCACGCGGACTATCGGTAAGTAATTTTTATTTAAGTATTTTTATTATACAACCTAATGAGATATTTATGTATAGTACTCTTATTAATTTTATGAAAAATTGTACATGAATGATAGGTTATTTTTATGGTTTGTTATTATTTTACATATGTTTCAAACGGAACGTCTAGTATTCTTCCCGTTTCCCGTTATCTTGTGTTCTTAGCTTCTTTCACAACGTGCAGTATTCTTCACATTTACTGAAATGTAGAAAACTAGGAAAATCATAAAAAACTATACATTTAAAGGAAATTTATTATTATTTACCTACAGATCGATTAAATAAATATGAAAAAGCTTAATTTTTTTGGTTCCTTACTGTACCAGAAAAGAACTGTCATGTTTTCTCACGAAATTTGACTCGAGTCACTAGGAAATATTTTGTCTAAGTCGTTTAGTTATAAATTATTTGTTTTTTTAGCACATGCAGAAGTTTTCAATAGGGAGGAAACTTGTGAGTCTAGTACCAGTCGAAGATGCCCCATCGGACGATGGTAACTCCGATTATGCCCTTCCTCCCGGACCTCTGCTCTGAGTAGACTAATTCTGTTTTCATTTTTTATCTAAATTTAAATCAATTTCTCATCAAAAAATCATCCACGGAAAAATAGGACAGCATAAATCAAAGAAGGCATCGCTGCACACTACCTTATCGGAGCGTCTGTATTAACTCTCGAGCACACACGTGAGTGACCTACAAGTCTTTACAACGTTCACTACGCACACACTGCCGCATGATAGAAGGACCTGACGACGTGCGTCACCACTGAAATCTCTCATGCGAGCGCGAGACGCAGCTAAACCAGTCGCGGGGATCTGTCTAGGCTGGACGGAACGCGTTTTTGTTCCCATCTGCAGATAACCGACCACCCAAGTTGGCCTATTTGTGATCGTGTGCTTTATTGCTGGGATTGCACCCAAAACTTTACTACCTTGCCTTGCTTCTGCCCTGGTAGCTTAATTTCTTGATACTATGCTTACTAAACGTACACCTCCATCGTCGCCCGCGATCTCCGCTATCGCCCCGGCTGCCGTTGCGCTCGCACCTTCGCTCGCTCGGCCTACGACACCTGTGCCGCCTGACTCACTGAGTGTGCTTGTTGGTCTTCCGCTGCATGGTTCTTCCTCAGAACCTAATCTGACGGAAAATCCTAAAGGAACTATCCGTAAGCGAAAGCGGTGCTATACTGAGGTCCTTAACGATTTCATGGATGAAATGCGTGAAATGTTTCAAGATTTTAAAGACGACCAAGGAAAAAGGTCCGATCATATCTGCTCTGCGGTTGAAGTTATCCGCTCGTCCGTTGACTTCCTGGCGGAAAAACACGACGCACTCAGGACTAGAGTTGAACAACTGGAAGTTGGACGGAAAGCGGATGCCCAGTACATTAAGTCGCTGGAGGATAGGTTGGATGGTGTTGAGCGTAACTCTAGATCTACATGTCTGGAAATCAGAAATATTCCTGCACCTGCCTCGGAAAGCAAGACTGCTCTGTTGGAGACCTTCATCAACACCAGTAAGGCTCTAAATGTGCCGATACAGCATAACGAAGTAAAAGATATTTTTCGTATCAACAATAAAGATCCTGCTCAAAGGACGATAATAGTTGACCTTACTAGCACCCTGCTGAAAGAAAAAATGGTTATGATGTACCGCAAATTTAACAAAGGTACATCCAAACTTACTACAGAGCACCTGCATTTAAGTGGTCGACCTAAGCAGATATTCATCTCGGAGAACCTTTCGCCTAAAATGAAGCGATTGTTTTACCTGGCTAGAGAGTTTGCTAAGAGCAACGATTTTATGTTCTGTTGGGTGTCGCATGGTAAGATTTTTCTTCGAAGGCGAGAAAATGGGCCTCTCTTCCGAGTAATGAACGAAAATGACTTGGATAACGTCAAAGACCCAAAGTGACTGGAAATACTGGGGAATCCAGCGTGCTCTAACCATATCAATTTGTTTCTTGTTTGCCGCTTTCCTTTTACTATAGCTTTCTGTTATTTGGTTGTTTTTCTATTGATTTTTTGTAATTTTATAAGTA
Source organism: Epirrita christyi (assembly GCA_951392215.1). Taxonomy (NCBI): domain Eukaryota; kingdom Metazoa; phylum Arthropoda; class Insecta; order Lepidoptera; family Geometridae; genus Epirrita; species Epirrita christyi. The sequence goes on from OX595861.1 coordinate 178,160, forward strand.
TTTTTGTTCAAACTATATTATGTCCACACTACACACACGCACACACCCACACACCCTCACACACACACACTCCCTCACCCAAACATACCAATATTCAGCGTAACTGCTTCTCTCCCACAATGCAACAAAAAGAGTCTATGGTAGTATTTTGGCAATGCTGCCACTTACATAGCATTCGTAATTCCTCAAGTACTCTTATTCCTTCGCAGTATAATGTTCCAGATACTTTGTTTATCGTTGACCTCAAGTATGGATGATCTCAACCAGGTAAGTAACGATATTGAACAAATATCAGTATCCGATACACTAATTTGTTCTCCAGAAGATACAAGCAAATATATTAGGAGTGATCACCCTGGTTTAAAGATTCTTCATGTTAATATTCGGAGTATAAACAAAAACTTTAATGATCTCCTGGTTTTGTTACATAGAATCAAGCTTTACATTGATGTAGTTATTTTAACTGAATGTTGGTTGAGCAAGGCTCCCCACATACCATCACTGTCGGGCTTTGATAGTTTCAGATCGGATTATAATAATCAAAATGATGGAGTAGTAGCTTATATAAGAAACAGTCTCCAATATAAAGTTGAAATACCTATTTTTACAGACGCAAGTTGCATTGTTATAAAGATATCTCCAAGCCTTGCTATAATAGCGCTATATCGATCACCGTCATTTGATGATGTAAAACCGTTTCTACACTGTCTTGACGTCACTCTTAACTCTTTAAAAACTTATAAAACTACTACAATCATTGGAGACGTAAATATCAATATAATTCCGGAGAACACCGAGCCCAAAGTTGATGATTATCTAACTCTGGTCGCTTCACATGGAATGCTACCTACTCATCGCTACCCCACGAGATTAGGTAATTGTCTTGACCATGTCATACTCCGTTCACAATACCATGCTACCACTCTAGTTTTAGATTCTGAAATAACTGATCATGCCCTGTTGTTTTTTGCTTGTAATACTTACGTAAATTTAAACACCTCGAAACAATTTTCTAAACGTAATGATCTTCCCGCTATCTTAAATGATTTGAGTAATACAGACTTTTATTTTCTTATGCACATGAAAGATCCCAACTTTATAGCGGATACCTTAGTTAATCTTATCTCCACGATCATTACAAAACATAGTCACCTTGTACCTATCCCTAGCCAAAAACGGATTATTAAGCCATGGATTTCTCCTGGGCTTCTAAAATGTATTCGTCATAGAGACAAACTCTACCGGAAATTTAAACAAAATTTCAATAATGAACTCCATAAAACTATTTATAAGCGGTATCGTATCTATTGCAATAATCTTTTAAAAAAAATAAAAAGAGAATATGATCAAAATGAAATTTTAAAAGCCAAAAGGAATCCAAAAGCTACCTGGAATATTATAAAACAAATTGCCAACCTTCATCAAACAAAGGCTGATTCATCTAATTTGCTAAAATTGTGCGATAACCCCTCTTCTTCTGTTAATACAGTAAATAATTTCTTTGCGAACGTTGGGAAAAACCTCGCTTCAGAAATTCAAGTTCAGTCACATGTAAACACGGCTCCTATTGTGGATGCTATTCCAATCCAGTCCGTGCTTAGCACCAGTCAACCTTTCTTAAACTCCATGGTTCTTTTCAGTGTTGACAACACAGAAATAGAAAACATTATCTATAATCTGAAAGATAACTGCGCAGTTGACTGGGATGGCATCTCTACCTTAGTAATTAAATCTGCCAGGCACACACTCATTCCAGTACTTAATCATGTTTTTAATACTGCTCTGTCTTCTGGAGTCTTTCCACGCGCATTTAAAAAGGCTGTTGTGCATCCTATTTTTAAAAGTGGGGATAAGGACTGTGTCTCAAATTATAGGCCAATTTCGGTATTGACTGTATTGTCTAAGAACTTTGAAAAGCTCTTAAACAGTAGACTAACAAAATATATTTCCGAAAACAATGTTTTATCCCAGCAACAGTTTGGTTTTAGAAGTGGCAAGTCTACCGAAGATGCTGTCTTAGAATTGACAGACACTGTTATCAAAAACATGGATAACAAGCAAAAAACAATTGGAATTTTTCTTGACCTTTCTAAGGCTTTCGATTCTGTATCAATCCCCACTTTACTCAATAAGCTGGAACATATCGGTATTAGAGGCGTTGCTCTGGATATTTTTCGCGACTACCTGTCAAATCGTCTACAGTATGTACTAATAGATGGGCTGAAAAGTAAAGAAGAAACTATCGGTTTTGGCGTTCCACAGGGTAGCGTCCTTGGTCCAACCTTATTCCTGATCTATGTTAATGATTTGTGTTGTCTATCTTTACCAAACTGTAAAATAATTACTTATGCCGATGACACGGCCCTTCTTGTGCACGGTCGGAGCTGGCAGGAGACATGCGATCGCTCGGAACGCTCCCTAAGAGTAGTGATGAGTTGGTTTCGTACAAACCTTCTTACACTTAATATCTTGAAAACTAAGTTCATCCCTTTTGCATTCAACCAAGCCTCGAAACCACCCTCTTCCTTTTCTGTTTGTGCTCATGTTTGTCCTTTAGACTCTGCTTCAGGTGCTTGTAACTGTGTAGTGATTGAACGCACTTCTTCTCTGAAGTACCTTGGGGTTTTAACCGATAGTGCTATGTCTTGGGAACCTCAAATCGCATCAACTGTCTCACGTGTCAGAAAATTGTTTTTTGTATTTAAATCATTAAGATCCGTCTTGGATTTCAAAACATTGAAAACTGTTTATTTTACTTTAGCCCAGTCCATTCTGTCCTACTGCATCACATCCTAGGGATGTGCCGTCAAAACCATAATGATACGACTTGAAAGAGCACAGAGAGCTGTACTTAAAGTACTTACAAGGAACCCTATTCTTTTTCCCACTTCTGATCTCTACTCACTATGCCAAGTTCTCTCAGTCCGACAACTTTTTATCCTACACTCTATCCTTCGCAAACACTCCCAATTATATTATGACCCTGAGCTCGTTCATTCAAAAAGAAGATCGGACAAGGTTTGTGTGGTCGAACGACGCCGGACGGCCTTAGCAAGTCGCCATTTTCATTACATAAGCCCGTCGCTGTACAACAGAATAAACCTACAGCTAAACATATTCCCACTTTCTCACTTTAAATGCAAATTAAAGTGCCTAGAATGGCTCTTATCATTATCTTATGATAATACTGAAAAAATCTTAAAGTTCGCTGAATAATACACACTCTTAACACACACACCCACGCACACACACACACCATACTCACACACACACACACACACACACACACACACACACACACTACAAACACGCCTAATTTACAGTTTCCTTAAACTTAACGATCATAGATAAGAAACGGTCTTTTATTTTTTTTATAAATTACTTAACCCTTCTATATTTAATCAGTTTTTAATATTATTATTATTTTTGTATTTTTCTAATTTTTTCTAGCATTACCTTGCTCTGTTATCATTTGATATTTTTGGAACCCTTTATTCCACAATATGGAGGAGGGCGTTGATACCTGCGACACCGTATTTTTTTCCTTCTGCGGGTATCATCATTTTTCATTTGTTTATGTATCTTAACTTGTTCCAAATAAAGATGATTATGATTATGATTCTGATGAACAAGATATTGACAAGTGTCGTTCTTCTTCAGAAGCTTCATCCATAAATTCAACGTTAGAGAAACTTGTTTTACTGGATGAGAATCATATGGGAAATGCAGATTTCATTGAGAATAGCAACTGCGAAGAAGAAACTCTGCTCTCACCAATAATAAAAAGAGTTTTTCTCAATCCAAACCCTGTAAATTATGAAAATATTCCCACTCTATCAGCTATCCCATCATTGGCGTCTACTGGCATTCGATTTTCATTTTCCCCAGATTTATCTACTGCAGCTTCACCTGCCATTGCTGCACCTGCTAAAGGTGAGGACCTTTAGCTGCCGTTTCCCCTGCTACACAAAGTCCTGCAGTGCCCATCACGAGAGCCAAATAAGATTAGCTACAGTAGCAAATACTACAGTAATAAAAGATCTCTGCGACATGATTGTGGCTTTGTACAGGACGAAGTACGACGTATATTTGCCTAAATGCTCGATATTTGCATCAGCAACGCTTGGTTACTTTATCGTAGAAATTATAGCCATCTAGCATTGAAACATATCAACCTGAAGAAATTTCGCAGTACACTAGCCCAAGAACTTTTTCACTGTGCGAGAACTCTGACGACTCCTGCTACAACCACTCCTGGTCAGGTGGTTCAAGCTCCTGTAAACCCCGACCACCTAAAGCTATGCGGTATGATGATGTAGGTCACTGGCAGGACTTCTCAACCTCCGGTCGTTGCAAGTATTGTAGGAATAACAAAACGGAGGTTTACTGCACTAAATGCAACCGAAGACTATGATTTGTCAGAAACACATTGTTTCAAAAAAATTCACAACAGTTGAAGTGGCAATGGGCAGGTCATATAGCTCGAAGAACTGATAACCGTTGGGGAATAAAGGTTCTCAAGTGGCGACCACAAACCGGACGACGCGGTAGAGGAAGGCCCTCTACTCGATGGACTAAAGACATTATAAACGTCGCGAGGAGTCGATGGATGGAGGCAGCTCAAGACCGTTCGTCGTGGCATTCTAAGGGGGAGGCCTATGTCCAGCAGTGGACTTCTACAGGCTGATGATGATGATGATAGGGTCTAATGTTTAAAAGTAAGTTTCCATTGAGTGGTTTTGCCAATAAGTATTCCTATGTCATGAGAGTGAGACTTAAGTCTGTATGGATGAGATTTAGCTTTTATAAATATTATCTAGCATAATAATATTGTAAGTATTAATATTTTTATCTCATTGTGTGGCTGAAACTGATATTTTTGTAAGCTTTTTGTGACTTTGAGTCAGTAAATAGTTATAATTACTGTTCAGTTTTGCCAAAGTCAACGCCATAGGAACGCCACTGTCACTGCGACTGACTGACACAACAATACTTGTCGTTGCATTCCGCAGTTCATTCCCCTCAAAAAATACGGTCGTTCTTTAAATTTAAATTTTCGTCAGTTAACCTTTGTTGACCTTAGGTCGAGTCGTTGTCGTATCGTCTTAGAAGTAACATCTCGTGCCGTGTACCAAAAGAGCAAAATTACTTCGCGCCGGTTTCGGGATAGCTTTTGGCTCACATTTTACTCTGTTTTCGTATATCCCAAATACTTCGGGGACGTACTGGTGGCCGTACGTGGTGGCTTCCAGTGTGTTTGGTGTGGGAGCTATCCGGGTTTCACAGCCTTGTCCGCGGTCATACGGTGGGTTAAGGTGATCGACGCAGCTGGTAAGTTGGCGGACCCACGCTCGCTGAGAAACCCTGCGACTCGTCAGCCGTTGGACTGTGTTCGGAGACACCTTGGTGTAAGGTTAGTGCAACTCAGTTAGTTCGACCCGAACCCACATTTTGTTTCGTAGTCGGGAAGTCCACAGTACCTCTAAGTAACCTTGTCGTAATAACATTTTATAATAAAAAAAAATACAGTCCACTTTATCGAACATTTTGGTCCATTCGGCCGGAGTTATTTGTATAGTGACCTAATGGAATTTCACTGTTTTATTTTGTAGTTTACAATAATTAGTTCTCGTAAAAAACTGTCAAGGTTTGGGTCCAAGTCCATTGGGTTTGAGGTCAACATTGGTTAATTTACTTAAGAAGAACGTAAATTGTTAATTTTTAGAACTTTTCCAATGATTAGTAGTTTCTTTGTTCTAAACGGAAAAAAAAACAATGAAGTAGGTACTTAAATATATAACATCAGTACATCGTCGGTAGTTAGATTTTTGTTATTTGTCTGTCAATTGTTATTTTGTGTTACGTCACTATTCGAGTGACATTGACGTTCTGTTGAAGGACTGGCAACAAATCTGTATTTATTTTCGTTTCGTTAGGACATCACTGAAATTGGTTTAATTAGGTTGGCCATCTCAGTTTGTTTATGCCCTCATCTTGGTTGTGCTAAATTGTGCAAATAATATCGGCCATTCTCCCTAGTCTGTGGTTATATCTGTACGTGAAAATATCCGTGTTTTGTTTTGATATTTTTATACAAATTGTTGTTGTTGTTGTTTTTGTGCATAATTTATAAAAATGCCTACGGATGCACGTGCGGCTACAAGGGAGGCCGTGGATTTAGGTGATCCAAACAGGATTGCCCGCGATTATGCGTTTATGAGGCTGGAATTACTCGAGTCGTCGGACTTAGTCGGAGTTTGTGAGCAAGATGTTTTGACGCTCGTAGCGGAATTCCATTCTGCTCAAAAGCGGGTCCTGGTCGGAACACTTAAAACGGACAGGAATGCAGAGGGCTCAACTTTCCTTTAGATACTGCTAGCTAGGAAGTTCACATTTTTATCACATGTAGGTTCACATAACACAAGCCTAAATATGAAATGGCATGAACAGAAAACCAACAGTTTTGGAGATATTAATTTTTAAAAAAATTCTAAAATCCACTTTTCAAGCTCCATATTTTGGTGATATTATACTATTTGTCAGTGTTCGGTTACGATTTTCGGTTTTTGACAATGACAATGACAGACAAAATGGTATATTTTACTATTTTGACAGTGTTTGAATACGATTTTCGGCTTTTGACAATGACAGTGACAAACCAAATGGTATATTATGCTAAAAATTGGCGGCCCTCGGTAGGTTGTTAGGTTTTTTTTTTTTAACTATTTTATAGTATATGTACACATAAAATCTTGATATCGGAAAGTCCTATATTATGCTAAAAATTGGCGGCCCTCGGTAGGTTGTTAGGTTTTTTTTTTAACTATTTTATAGTATTTGTACACATAAAATCTTGATATCGGAAAGTCCTTCCTTTTGTTGTTAGTTTTTGTCACCGACATGAGTAGGTTAGGTTAGGTTAGATAATAACTACCATGTGTGTTCACCAGAACCGACGTTATGGCATTTTAAAAGAAGGTACAGAAGACCTTATCGTCATAGAAGATTTTTTTTCCATACTTAACCTCAAAATGTTCTTTATTTTTTTTCTCGAAAACTACAGGTTTTCTGCTCCCCCCCTTCACCCCACAGGGGAGGGATCCCCCTTCCCTCCAACCCCTCCCACCCATTAGTCATATACTAAAAGTAGCTAAAGGAAAGTCCTTCCAAAACCTGTTAGATTTAGTCATAGTAGTTTGGCAAAGCTCCCTGAGATAAGCATTAGACCATTTGATGGTAGGTTAGAAAACTGGGTGTCGTTCAAAGAATTGTATGATTCACTAATACATAAAAAGGATCTGCCAGATGTGGAAAAATTCCACTATTTATTGCCGAGTGTAGAAGGGCTGGCCTATGACTTGATCAAAAATTATCCACTGACAGAGTCAAGTTATTTAGTGGCCTATCGTGTCTTACATAAACATTATAATAGGAAGCGGAGTATTGCCATCAACTATTATGATCGGCTATTAAATTGTGAAGTGGTGAAAAATAAGAGTGGGTCGGAGTTAGAAAGGGTTCATCGTACCTTTATGGAAAATTTGGCCATTTTGTCTAAATATAGCTTACCCGATCAGAACTTCATGTTGTTTCAGTTAGTGTGGTCAAAATTAGATTCTGCTACCCGGGAAGCTTTTGAACTCCAACTGCATTCAGAGGTGGACATTCCCCTGTACGAGGATGTTATGTCGTTCATAGAGAAACGGTCTCGTGCACTGGAGAATTGCATTAAGCAACCCGCCTATCCTAAAGCAACTGTTAAAATCAAATCATCACTTGTTGTAGCCCCAAAAGAGGAATGTGTGATTTGTGCAATGGTAGGGCATAGTATAGATAGCTGCTCAAGTTTCTTGAAACAGACTCCAGTTGAAAGGTTCCAAATAGTTAAGGAAAAGAGGTTGTGCATCTTGTGTTTGCGGCCATCTCATTCAGTAAAGAGGTGTAACTCGAAAGTTCAGTGTAGTAAGTGTAGTTATAGTCACCATACGATGCACCATTTTGAAGATACTGCACCAGCACCCCAAATTACAACCTCACAACAACCTTGACCTCACAAGTGGCATTAGCTGCATACACCCCCACACACAGAGGCATTGTTCTCTACGGCAGTTGTGTTAGTTAAAATAGGTTCAAAAAATTTGTCCCTGCTCGAATTCTCCTGGATAGTGAGTGCATGCAATTTTATGACTAGGTCCTGTGCACAACGTTTAGGATTGAAGGTAAACCATCAAGGTCAGGCCGTGAACGGTATCGGTCAGGTATCGACTGATACAATTGGTTCAGTCAACTGCGAGTTGGTGCCAAAAAATGGGGATTATTCAAATAAATTATGGTTAGAGGCAGCCATACTTCCTACAATTTGTCCAGACATGCCATCTGGACAAATCGATATTTCGTCGTGGCATCATATAAAAAACTTAGACCTCGCTGATCCTGAGTTTTACAAACCAGGACCAGTAGACATGCTGGTCAGTGTTAACATTCTTGCGTCGGCATTAAGGCCTGGTCTAGTTAACGGTAGTCCAGGTCAACCCATCGCTATTCCCACAATTTTCGGGTGGATACTGATGGGTGAATGCACTGTTAACACTGATCTTTCTCGATTTCGCTGCGATTCTGGAGTTAATCGAAAGAATTGTTTTTTTGTCTCGAACTTATCACTAGATAACTCCATTAAAAGGTTTTGGGAGTTGGAAGCTGTTGATCCGCCCAAACCTATTGTCTTCTCGAAAATGGAGTTGTGTTGTGAAAACCAAATGGAGGTTGATTTTCGTCGAACTTCTGAGGGTCGGTTAGTGGTACCCCTGACTTTTGTTGACCCCCAGAATAAACCTCAATTTTCGAATTCTCGGGAAATCGCCCACAAGCGGTTTCACAATTTGGAACGGAAGTTCAACGTCAATGCTCAGTTCAGGGCTGCGTACGTGGACTTCATGGCTGACTATTTGAAGAGTGGTCACATGGAAGAGGTCGATCCTCCCCCTTCCAATGTTGGTCACTTTTATTACATACCGCATCACGGGATATTGCAACCTGATTCTGTCACCACCCCGCTCCGGACTGTTTTCGACGCTAGTGCGACAGACGGTGAGGGCAGGTCTTTGAATGATGTCTTGTTACCTGGTCCCAAGTTGCAGAAAAGCATATTTGACATTTTGATCCGTTTTCGTTGGCATGCTGTCTTAAAAAACATTTAACTTCACTTCACTTCATACGTTCATCATCATTACCATCAGCCGAGGTCATGATGACTATGAGTGTGTATTACGGCTGTGCACTCACGGAAGGTGCAGTGTGGAAGTGCGCGGCGGCCGACAGCGCAGCGCGTCGGCCGCCGCGCACTTCCACACTGCACCTTCCGTGAGTGCACAGCCCTTTACTGAGGATATTAAGAAGATGTACCGTCAATTTCTCGTCGTACCTGATGATGCTGACTACCAGCGCATCCTGTGGCGAACATCTTCTGATCTCCCGGTGCGCGATTTTCGTCTGCTTACGGTTACTTATGGGGTATCATGCGCCCCCTTTCAGGCACTCTGGTGCATCGCTCGACTGGCCAAGGAATTCGTGACTCGTGCGCCTCTTGGTGCAGCCGCTCTGCAGCGTGATACGTACGTCGATGACGTAGTATCCGGAGCGCACTCCGTCGAAACAGCTGTCCAAATCCGTCAGGAACTCCACGAGATCTTGTCGTCGGCGGGTCTTCATCTTCGCAAGTGGACCTCCAATCATCAAGAGTTCTTCAAGGGCGTGCCGCCTTCCGATATGTACGTGGAGCAGTTCCACAATTTTGAAGAGATCCAGGACGTGTCCCTCAAAATCCTCGGTATGTTGTGGTTGCCCACCATAGACCAACTCACGTTCAAAACAACAGCTGTCGGTGGTCGGTGTACGAAGCGGTCTATTCTGTCGGACATAGCCCGGATTTTTGATCCGTTAGGGTTGCCGTCGCCTGCCGTATTCTTAGCTAAATACATCATGCAGCTTTTATGGTTGGCTGGCGTTGATTGGGATGAGGATGCTCCTGTTGATGTGTCGAAGGAGTGGCTCAAATTTAAAACTCAATTATCGTCGTTGAGCACTATATCACTGCCTCGTAGAATAGTCCCTGATTTCACGGCCCTCCAGTTCCATGGGTTCTGCGACGCATCGGAACGTGGTTATTGTGCCGTTATATATTGCCGAGCTATCTCTGATGACCAGTCAGTCGTCGTGTGCCTGTGTTGCGCTAAATCAAAGGTAGCACCGCTCCGTAAGCGTTAAATTCCTCGCTTGGAGTTAATGGCAGCGGTATTGTTGTCGGATCTTATGTCTGCTGTCGCTTTCTCGTTGGAAGGAATTCATCGCGTCGACAACATTTTCGCGTGGTCTGATTCGAGCGTCGCTTTGACTTGGATCAAATCCTGTCCGTCGCGTTGGAAAACTTTTGTTGCCAATCGGGTGACGGAGATCCAAGACAAAATCCCCCCTGATCGTTGGCATCATGTCTCTACAACTGACAATCCAGCGGACTATGGCTCTCGTGGTATGCTGCCCGCTGATTTAGTCCCTTGCGAAGCATGGTGGTCGGGTCCGACATGGCTGTCTCGCCCTCAAGAAGACTGGCCTCAACCATGTTTGCTAAATGATGGATCGGCTTTAGAAGAACAAAAGATTTTAAGTTTGTTCACGGCGAATAACATCATTTTAAATCGATTTTCATCGTTGCGTCGGACTGTTAATGTAGTCGCCTACTGCTTTCGTTATATGCACAACTTGAAAAAACCCAACAATCGGTTGACCGGAGTCTTATCGTGTGCGGAAACGAACCGTGTCGTTTCTTTCCTTGCGAGGCACGTGCAGGAAAGTGTTTTTGCACCGGAACTCCGTGCGCAACAAGGACAACCCCAACTTGCTCCCCAAGACACTCCGAAAATTGTGTCCTTTTGTGGATGCAGATGGTTTGCTGACGGTGGGCGGTCGCCTCTCTCACAGCCAACTTGGTTACGACCAAAAGCATCCTTTGCTGTTGCCTCGAGATCACCGGTTGACTTCATTAATTATTGATGAATATCACCGTAAATTTTCACACCCTGGATTGCAGACGCTACAGCATCTGCTCACACAGGAGTTTTGGATCCTTTCGCCTAAGCGGGCAATTCGGTCTGTTATTTCCTCGTGCATTAAATGTTTCCGGGCGAATCCGCGGTTAGCTGCACCTCCTTTAATGGGAGATTTGCCCGTCCATCGAATAAGCCAACTTAAGCCTTTCTCTTCTGCTTCAGTTGACTACGCCGGCCCGTTTGATATCGCCCTTGGACGCGGTCGAGGCGTTCGTACATACAAGGGATACGTTTGCGTTTTCGTTTGTAATGCCACAAAGGCAATACATTTGGAGCTTGCTTCGGAGCTCACATCGGAGGCCTACTTGGCCTGCCTTCGTCGTTTTATGGCACGGAGAGGTCGTTGCTCTCGGCTGGTCTCCGACCAAGGTACAAATTTCGTTGGAGCCAGTGGCTTGTTGAAGGACTTGATGTCACAGGCCACGCAAACCGAACAAGTGGAGTTCGTCTTCAATCCCCCAGGCAGCCCACATTTTTCGGGCTTAGCTGAGGCAGGAGTTAAATCTATGAAGACTCACTTGGCTCGCGTCGTTGGTTTGCAGCGTCTGACATACGAGGAGTTCAACACACTCTTGCTCAATTCTAGGCCACTATCCCCACTTAGTTAGGATCCTAACGACCTTTCGGTGCTAACTCCCGGACATTTCCTCACGATGGAACCACTGACAATTCTCCCTGAAGTGTCAATTGTTGACACGAAAGTCAGTGTGCTCCATCGCTGGCAGTTAATCCGACAAATGCACCAAGACTTCTGGCGCAAGTGGCAGTTAGAGTACATCCACACGCTCCAACAGAGACACAAATGGGTGGACGCTCAGCCCAACATTGCCATCGGGACCCTCGTCCTCATCAAGAACGAACAATGCAGCCTAATGAAATGGAAACTTGGCCGTGTAACTCACCTCCATTTGGGAGCCGACCAAATCTGTCGGGTAGTTACACTCCACACGGCATCCGGCTGCTGTAAGAGACCCGTGGTGAAGCTTTGTGTCCTTCCGCTGGCCAAGCCAGCCCAGACCTGTGAGCCTGAATGCCTGGTCTTGAATGCATCCTTGTAATCGTCCTATCGTAAAATTATAGTTTCGTTTTAAGTTAGTTATTTACCTTTACTATCGTCTACTTTTCTCGTAGGTTTTTAATTATTTTCGTTTAATGTTTTGAAAATACTGTGTATTTTGGTGGTCGGAATGTTCAGTTTTGCCAAAGTCAACGCCATAGGAACGCCACTGTCACTGCGACTGACTGACACAACAATACTTGTCGTTGCATTCCGCAGTTCATTCCCCTCAAAAAATACGGTCGTTCTTTAAATTTAAATTTTCGTCAGTTAACCTTTGTTGACCTTAGGTCGAGTCGTTGTCGTATCGTCTTAGAAGTAACATCTCGTGCCGTGTACCAAAAGAGCAAAATTACTTCGCGCCGATTTCGGGATAGCTTTTGGCTCACATTTTACTCTGTTTTCGTATATCCCAAATACTTTGGGGACGTACTGGTGGCTTCCAGTGTGCTTGGTGTGGGAGCTATCCGGGTTTCACAGCCTTGTCCGCGGTCATACGGTGGGTTAAGGTGATCGACGCAGCTGGTAAGTTGGCGAACCCACGCTCGCTGAGAAACCCTGCGACTCCTCAGCCGTTGGACTGTGTTCGGAGTCACCTTGGTGTAAGGTTAGTGCAACTCAGTTAGTTCGACCCGAACCCACATTTTGTTTCGTAGTCGGGAAGTCCACAGTACCTCTAAGTAACCTTGTCGTAATAACATTTTATAATAAAAAAAAATACAGTCCACTTTATCGAACAATTACTTTCTAATAACAGACTGATACTAGAAGTATTAAATTGTGACATTTACTTTGAGAATTATAATAAAGCTGATTTTATACTTGATAAAAACTTTTGTTTTTTTTTTATGTTTCATACTATAAGTTTTCAATACCGTAAGTCCGCATTTCAGTAAATGTCCAGTATACTGCACGTCTAGAACGACTTTCACTTTTTCGCAAAGCGTGAAACGTCCAGTATACTGGACGTCCATTTTCCAAAAAAATAATAATAATAGATTTTTTTTACTGATTGTTCCATCATACCTTTTCACCTAACATCCCAAAACTCTATAGCAATCACTTAAATTCAATAAAAAAATGCTTGGCTAAATTAAGGGTTAAGTGAACCCAAAGGTGGTGTTTTCTGTATGAAACTCTATAAGTGCGCCGCAATTATCTATGCCGCGCACTTTTTGAATTTGGAATATATCGAACTTAAATAAGTGCGCTGCAATTATCTTTGCCGCGCCCTTTTTGAATTTGCAACATCTTACGGTCTGTCTTATAAAAAATGCTTAAACGAGACATTAGGTGTTGATTAACTAATGCGTGCTCTAAGTCACTAAAGTGTACTTTATCGGGTGGTGTTTCATAAACGAATTTTATCTGTACGCTAACTAAGTGTTGCTATAGTGCATTTGCTTCCAACTTGCTTCCAACCTATGCCAACAATTTATTAATTTTTCATTCGGAATCTACCGGTTATAAGAAACCGTCACTTTTTGATAGATTAACATTTGTCATGTTATTGCACCGATAAAGTATGGTAATAGTAGGGTCCTTCCTCCTCTAACTTAGTGTCAAGATAGTGTAAGGATAAAGCACACTTTAGCGCTAAAATATGTTTATGAAACACCAAAAATAGCCTGTCGATATTATCAAGACATAATGTCTACTCTAACTTTTTATAAGACAGACCGATATACTTTACTAATCCACCATAGACATACGGTCTGTCTTATAAAAAGTTAGTGTAGACATTATGTCTTGATAATATCGACAGGCTATTTTTGGTGTTTCATAAACGTATTTTAGCGCTAAAGTGTGCTTTATCCTTACAATATCTTGACACTAAGTTAGAGGAGGAAGGATCCTACTATAACCATACTTTATCGGAGCAATAACATGACAAATGCCACAAAAATGGCCGACTTCTATCTGCTGTCTGTCAGATGTTCTTAGTTTTTCATATATAAATTTTCTTTGTTTGTTGTGTGAAGAAATTGCGATTCAAGCGATTGAGGCAATTATATTGAGACATGGAAAATCAGTCTACCACCACGGAATAGGAAAGTGTATATAGACAAATTTTGGACCCATTCCTACTAAGAGAAGAACATTTTCGCCGGCGGTACAGTTTCACTAAAGAAACAGCAAATTTTATAATAAACGTCGTGCGTTCCGACTTGGAGTAGGACCGGAGGGGAGCCAAGACATCACTAGAGCTCCAAGTCCTTACAGCAATAAGATGTTGGGGGCGATGCGAGGTAAGTCTTTCCAAGATTCATTAAATGTTTGTCAATTGCTTGCTCACAGTATATAAGTACCCACAGGTTTACCTATTTATGTTTTAGGTTCAAGAAGATGCCGGTGACCACCACGGGCTGTCCCGCGCAACTCCCGTATACCAGGCAGAGCAGCGCGGGCTCTTGCGCGGCATTCTACGACCTTTATAAAAATGCCTGATGCTATTGAAGAACAGTCAGTGAATGAAGGAGTTCTCTGCTATCAGAAACTTCCCGTCGATAATAGGCTGCTTTGACTGCACCCATGTCAAAATACGAAAATACGTACTGATCTGGGTCAAATGAGCTATCTATAGATCGTTTGCAACGGTCTTCAGATAGCTCAACTGTTTCTTGTGTATTTTGTATGAGGAACTTATATTAGTTGTTACTTTCATTCAGTAACTAGGCAAGTGTTTTTTGCTGTGTACAAAAACAATTTAACTTTATTTATGTACATATTAAAAAAAATTAACTATAAAACATCCTTTTTTGCTTACAAGTTTCGAACCCAAAGTAACCTAGTTGTTACTAAGTAGGGCTTTAGAAAGCTATTGACAATAGGTTCAATTTTGAAACAAAATTCCCAGTTATTCAAAATCCAAGATAAGACGTTGAGAAACACGAAACTGCATAAAACCTTGGCGGAATAAACATAAAACAAACACCCGTGTCAGTCTATCCCTCAGATGTCAAAGTCAAGTCAGTCAAAATAGAGGGCTTTCTATCAAAAAGTGACGGTTTCTTATAACCGGTAGATTCCGAATGAAAAATTAATAAATTGTTGGCATAGGTTGGAAGCAAGTTGGAAGCAAATGCACTATAGCAACACTTTAGTTAGCGTACAGATAAAATTCGTTTATGAAACACCACCCGATAAAGTACACTTTAGTGACTTAGAGCACGCATTAGTTAATCAACACCTAATGTCTCGTTTAAGCATTTTTTATAAGACAGACCGCATAACCATAGTGTTTTAAAATGAGCATTTTATTGTAACCTGTACTTCTATAGATACTTGTCTTATTCACATTCGGTTTTGTTACAGGTGGCTTTAATTTTCGGAGTACATGGAGCTTGTCGTGGCAATGAACTTTTAAAAATAACTGTTGATGATGTCGAAAATCACTCGGATGATTTACTATTAGTAAAGCTGACAGACACAAAAACAAAAATTGACCAAAGTCAAAGTCAAAAAGAACTTTATTCATTGAAATCACAAGGATCATTTTGAATCGTCTTATATAAAATTAAATTACTCCTGTTCCAACGCGACCAAGCCTAGAAGAATCAGGCAACAAACTCGGCTTGGCTTACATAAATGGTCCGTCTTACCACTAGGTGAGAAGCGCCTGTGTGGTGCCTCGGAGCAAGGAGTTGCTGATACATAGTAAATGAGAACTTAAAAACCTTAAGAAGGTAGTCAAAAGTAAATAAACATCAGCAAAAATATGCAAGACAGCACACGCTACGCTTGTTATACTTATAAATAATAATCTAATACAAACATGTAAATAGGTAAGTACAGATATTGCAAATTTACATTTTAGCAGTCGAGGGGCAGAGCGACATCAGGCCACGCGGCTTTATCATTAATATAGTCATCAAGAGTGTAATACGCTTTCTTAATTAGATTCATCTTTATGTAGGATTTAAATCTTCGAATAGGAAGTTTAAATGCACCTTCTGGAAGTTTATTATAGAACCGTACAGAATTCCCCATAAAAGACCCACTTACTTTCTTTAATCGAAATTTTGGTATATTTAGTTTGTGTTTATTTCTCGTGTTAATACCATGCACGTCACTTTTTATCATAAAACTATCCAAGTGTTTATGTGTATGTAATAATATTTCATAGATATATTGCGATATTACTGTAAGAATATTGATTTCTTTGAAACGCTCTCTCAAGGAGTCACGCGAATTCATTTTATAAATGGCACGTATTGCCCGTTTTTGCAAGACAAAAATAGCTTGGATATCTGCTGCTTTACCCCACAGTATGATACCATATGACATAACACTATGGAAGTAGCTAAAATAAACAAGCCTAGCTGTAGCTTCATCAGTAAGCTGCCTTATTATACGAACTGCATATGCAGCGGAACTAAGTCTACCAGCAAGAGCCACAATTTGTGGTGCCCACTGCAACCCTGCATCAATATTAAGCCCTAAGAAAATGGTAGACTTGACAAGATCAAGTGTCTCCCCATTTATTTTAATATTAGTTGGATAATGTTTTACATTTGGCAATGTGAATTTGATGCATTTAGTTTTTTTAGCATTAAGCAAAAGATTATTAACTGTGAACCACTCAAGAACACGCGATAGTGAATCATTTACACCATCGTAATTAGATTTAGATCTATCAACTTTGAAAATCAAAGAAGTATCGTCAGCAAACAGAACTATGTCACATATGTCTTTCACAAAAAAAGGGAGATCGTTAATGTAAACTAGGAATAAAAATGGGCCTAGTATTGAACCCTGTGGCACCCCCATGACAATAGTCGATCCTGAAGACCTTTCACCACCAACATCAACTTTTTGGACTCTATTGGATAAGTAAGAATTTACAAGATTAATTGCCTGATTTTGTATGCCATAATGTTTTAACTTGGAAATTAAAGTATCATGCCTCACGCAGTCAAAAGCTTTGGACAGGTCGCAGAAAACTCCGATCGCGTCCTGCGAGTTCTCCCATGCTTCAAATATGTGTTCTAAGAGCATGGTACCAGCATCGGCTGTCGAACGACCCTTAGTAAATCCAAATTGATGACTATGAAGAAGTCCGTGGAGGTTGAAGTGTGACAATAACTGAGTAAGAATAAGTTTCTCAAAGATTTTACTTAACGCAGGCAATATAGAAATTGGCCTATAATTACCTGGATCTTTTTCATTACCAGACTTGAACAAAGGAATTAATTTACTATGTTTCATAAGATCAGGAAAGACTCCCTCGTCAACACATCCATTGAAAATATAGGCCATACACGGCGCAATATCAATAATTATAACACCTAACACCTTTGTAGATATTCCCCAAAGGTCTTCAGTATTTTTAATATTAAGTGACTTAAATGTCTTAACAATATCAATGGCATTAACGTATCTGAAACTAAACGCGACCTCACACTTATCAACACTTAATTCCAATAAAGTAGATGCTCCAGAGGCAGTTGATTTTAAAGATTGAGTCACAATATTAGGTATACTAGAGAAAAAACTATCAAAGGCATTTGCGACCTCAATATTATTTGATAATATTGTATTGTTTACGTTTAAATTAATTTGTTTACTACGAGGTTTAGCTTTACCTGTTTCATTATTTATTAATTTCCAAGTTGTCTTAATTTTATTTGTTGATTTTTCTATTTTATTTCTCAAATGCAATGATTTTGCTGCATGACAAACTTTTTTGAAGGTCTTGGAATAGTTCTTTATGTACAAGATAAACGTTGGATCGTGCAACATTGATTCTCTAGCCGCATAGAGTTCATATAATTTATTCCTACTTCTATAAATACCGGTTGTAGCCCAATCAGCTAACCCGACATTAGCTCTAGCTTTACATTTTTTTAACTTAAATATCTCACTATGTTCCTCACATATCAACTTAAACAAACTAGTAAAAAGGTCATTCGGATCATCTACGCACGGTACAAGGGGCATTTTAAGTTCAATACTGCCCTGGAACTTCTTAGTGCGACTTTCTGTGATAGGCCGATAAGTGAATTCCTTAGGTTCATCTACAAAATTACAAGTAAATATAGCACTGTGACCATAGTGATCTGAGGTGAAATGTTTAATTACTGATTTATCAATTGGAACACTACTGCAATAAATATTATCTAAACAGGTGGATGTTGTTAGTGTCACCCTTGTAGGTTCTTCGAAGAGGTGATTTAAGTTAAAGCATTTAAATAAATTAAGCAGCCTCTCAGATAGAGGATTAACCGGAATATCTATATTGAAATCTCCGCAGACTATTAGCATTTTATTACAAACAAAAGTTTTAAGCAATGCTTCTTCCATAGTGGATTCAAATAATGCGAAGTCTGCGTCAGGGGGACGGTAAACGCTCACAATGATATGCCGCTCTAGCTCAACACAAGATAGCTCAATAGTCCTCTCAATAGTGAGATTTGCAACATCTTTACGTTCCTTGCATTTTAAAGTATTTCGAACAACAATTAAGGAACCCCCACGTATGGCGTTTTTGCGTTTGTATGAACTTACAATATTATAATTCTCATAATAAGGGAGTAAATCAAATTGTAACATCCAGTGTTCAGTTACACACATAATATCAACATTAAAACGATTTAAAAATAATTCTAATTCTAAGATTTTGCTGGGAAGGCCTTGCACATTTTGATGTACTACATGTAATGTGCCCGGCTGTCTCATTGTCGAACTCGTCAGTTTAAATGACTGTCAGCTACTCCTACTTGTTTGCCCTCATTAGTACTACTACTAACTACGGGCTTGTCGGTGAACTGCGTTATAGTACTTATAACGGGATCAAAAATATTAAATGCTAACAATTTAGCAATTATTAATTTACTATGTCTACTCAAATACATAGTATCTTGTGTCAAAATAAAATTACTAATAAAATTATTAGTATCAAAATACAAAACGTCTCTATGACGACATGTCAAATTATACAGCATTAAATTAAGATTCCAAATTTTTTGATTATCTTTAGTACTCAAACATTTTGAGTAAGGGAAAGCACATAAAATTAATTTTCCCAGTCCTGAATCTAGCTTTTGTAGCAAAGTCTCAACTAACTTAATAATATCCAAACGCGTTACACCACTACTCTCACCTAATTGTACTAAAAGAGTGGTGTTGTTGTCAAAGCAATCCTCCCTCTTTATAGTATCTATAAGTTTGTTAATAGGGGCATTAGGAAAGCAATTATATGTCACAACTTGCCCTAACAGGTCACTAAGGAGCAAGCCCATCCCAACACCTATCTTATCTGAATACACCACAGTCTTCCGGGTCTGACAACAGGATTTAATCTGTCTAACCGGAGACTGCGTACCAGGTGTGGAAACTACTTCAACCTGAACAGTAGGTTTAGCCTGACTCTGCGATGCACATGTTGCAATGTGTGTTAAAGCACCTAAAGCTGATCCAGAAGGCTCTGATAAAGGAAGGTCCGTCTGTGAGCTACTATTACATACTTGTACATATGTGCTATCATCACTCAGTATCTCTACGATATTATTCATTTTCTGAATATTGTCAGATGCTTCTCGTTCAGCTTTTTTATATTTACACGTTACATCATGAAGTGATGTTTCTAAACTTTTAATTTCCTCTGACATATCAACTAACTCTTTTGAATTTCGTCCTATCAAATTATAGCAGGAATTAAGTTCCTCATTTAAATAACATTTTTGCTTAATATGCTTGGCATAACTTAGGACATTTTTATGCTTTTTAAGCTTTTTCTCAGTTTTTTTTATAAAATTACTTAGCTTCACATATTTTTTTATTCTGTTACTCCCCTTCACTTGTTGAAATTTACTTTTACAATTTGGTGTAGTGAGATCTATCGTTGAGAAGTTAGAAGCACTTTCCATGAGTTCCGTCTGTAGATCCAGACTCCTATAATTATTATTTGAGGGAACATGCTTCGACTCTAATTGTTCAAGTTTACATCTGCACTCCGCAAGCTCATGCTGTAAGTCTTTATTTTCCTGAAGCAACACCTCGTAGGTTTCATGGCAGCTGTCTACGGATAGTAACATGGACTGCATACGGTCCATCTGCTCAAGTACGGCTACATATTGAGAATGAAGCTCGGCAAGTTCTTTCTTGAGGCTTGTATTCTTGCCAAGAATCACCAACATTTCAGCCTCACTCTCGTCACGTTCTTGTAGTAGCTGGCTGCGAATCTCGTTGGATTCTTTGAGCTCCGCAGCTGCCTCCTTGTACTTTGCTTCCAAGTCGCATGCCCTCCGAGTCATCATGGTAGATGGTATTCTGAAACACAGCAGTAGGCAAGTGGGTATCTAGAAATAGATAGTGACAGGTATAGAAAAGGTGGAAATATAAAAAAAAACAATTAGTAAAGATGGGGGAGGTAGAAAGCAACAAGAATGTAGTAATAGAATTAAAATTTACAATGAAAAATAACACTTGCTTAGCTAACCAATTATTACCAGATCAATTTAAAAATTGTTTTAGAATTTCTCACTACTAAGTACTTGACACACAAGTAAAAGAAAGATTACAAAGTAAGTTAACTCCGGTTACTACAAATTATTAAAAAAAAATAACAATGAATTCATGCATTTAACTAAATACTACTCAGGTAATAAGTACTTAGTTATTGTGGAAAGTACAACCTACAGATTACAGTTAGTTGGTATTTTGGGACCAGTTAGTGCAAAAGAATGATAATATTTTTGTAATTTTCTGAGTGTCTCTGTAGTTGTGTCTGTGTGAGGCAGTGTTTAGACTACAGTCGTCTTCCAAACTTTGTCAAGGCGAAAGAGTACAAAACTTTACCTTTTCGTATTGTGTAGTGCAAGTGACTCACAAGGAGCCGAGTCAATGTGTGTGTGGTAACGTGTGTGAGGTGTAAAATGTTATGTTATTAGAACAAAATATACTCCCCAGGTTTATCCATGAAATCCAGCTAACACTTTGGAGTGTAATTCACAGAATCCTCTGGAAACAAACTGCTTTCCTTTTGTGGACTTTCATACAATTCAAACTCGAACACGTCAACCGTTGTGACCCAGTACGAACTTTGGCAAAGTTTTTTCATATGTTTTTATAGAACACAAACACTCACACGTGTGAAATATACTATTTTTAACAACCGTACGTAACTTATAATGATAATTAACAGTGAAAACTACAATAAAAACTAAAATAAATAAGAGCAGCTGATTTAGACGTGCGTCAGCTCTCTCATTGAGAGAAAAAAAAAAAAAGACCGATCCTTCGTAATCCGAGGAGAATACAAAACTATTGTACAGAAATACCTGGACCTGCGTCCTGCTGATATGAAGACCAATCGGTTTTTCATACGTTATCAAAATGGCAAGTGCTTCAAACAAGTTATGGGAAAAAATACAATTTCTAAAATGCCACAAGAAATCGCTATTTATTTGAAGTTACCCGATATCAAGCTGTATACAGGACATTGTTTTCGTCGTACTTCTGCTACCCTTTTGGCAGATTCTGGAGCGGACTTAACTGTTCTCAAGCGACATGGAGGATGGAAGTCGAGCGCTGTAGCAGAGGGGTATATAGAAGAGTCCATTGAGAACAAGGCGAAAACGTGTGAACGCATCGTGGAAAACATTAAATTGCAACCTTCAGTTAATCCATCCATGCCCATCTACATCCAAACAACGAGATTCACCGTCACATTTTCCTCAAAATGAGCCAGATTCAGACATTATTTCAAACACGCAGATTATAAAATCTTCAACAATCTCTATTCCTAATAAAACTGTAACAATAAATTTTCATTGGCATTGGAAATGGCAAGACTAACTCCTCTCTACAAAGGAAAAGGAGAAACAACAGATGTTCAAAATTATAGGCCTATTACAATTGTACCAACAATATCAAAATTGATAGAAGCAATTATGTCAGACGCTCTAATGAAACATTTCAGTCAAAATATAATTTTATCGGAATGTCAACACGCCTACAGACCCGGGAAGTCCACGATATCTGCCACTCTACAATTTGTTGACTACGTTGTTGGACATTTAGAAAATAGTCAGAAAGTAGCAGGAATATTCCTAGATCTGTCTAAGGCTTTCGATTCCGTAGATCATGAACTTTTACTAGAAAAGCTCATGGTCTACGGGATTGTGGGTAAGAGCCTGCAGTTAATAAAATCCTTTCTCCATGATAGAGAACAAACTGTCGAAATAAGAAATAGTGGTAAGCTATTAAGATCAGCATCACGTATTTCAAATATAGGAGTTCCACAGGGATCCTCTTTAGGAAATACCCTTTTTCTTGCCTTCCTGAATGATATCGCGAAGATTGACATAAATGGTGAGATAATACAGTATGCAGATGATACTACTATTGTCATATCAGCTGATACTACGGAACAACTACAAGAACGCATCAGAATAGTGATTGATGAGCTGAGGAATTGGTTTAAATTTAACGGTCTTA
The DNA here is from genome assembly GCA_951392215.1 of Epirrita christyi. NCBI lineage: Eukaryota > Metazoa > Arthropoda > Insecta > Lepidoptera > Geometridae > Epirrita > Epirrita christyi. The sequence goes on from OX595861.1 coordinate 200,759, forward strand.
CGCTCAATGAAGAAAAAACTAGCATTATATTTTTCAATGCCATTTCTCCTAAATATGTGGTGCCGGTGCTTTTAAGTGATGGACAGACACTGACAAGCTCTACAGTGGTTAAGTTACTAGGTTTTTATCTTGATCCAGCCTTGACGTGGAAACATCACATCGACTTAACGTGCAAAAAAATGTCTACTGGGATATATGCACTGAAACAATTAAGACCTATGATATCACAGAAAAATCTAAAAGAGGTTTATTATGCATACATACACTCAATTTTATCATACGGTATAGTGATGTGGGGGAACTCAACTGATTTCGAAAGAATATTAAAAATGCAGAAGTGTGCTATAAGAGTGTTGATTCAAGCTAAATATAGAGATTCATGTAGGGAGCATTTTAAAACCTTAAAAATATTAACCTCAATATCAGTATACACACATCAACATTGTCTAGGGATATTCCATTTCGAAATGATTTGCTTGCAAACTATTTGCTATTTAGGAAAAGTTTAGGAATTAAACTATTAATTAATTAATTTATTCATTAATTATTTTGTTCCATTTTCAAAATTTGAAAAAAAAAAAATAGGACGCAATAAACAAAATATAGAATGGGGACTCCGATTTAAATTAAACAACGTTAATTTTGCCTAAGAAAAATTAACTTTTATTTAGTTATCAATAAGTGGTATCCAATTCATTTTTAAATTTAACGAATCTTGTGGTATTCGTAATGTCATGGAACGTCGACATTTAAGCAGAGAAGTAATGATAAGAGCGATACGCATGTTACAAGCCGGTGCTATCCAACGCGTGGTTGCCAATACCCTAAACACCAATCAAAACGTAATTTGTCGATTGTGGTCACGTTATCGTATTACTGGGGATGTAAGAGAGCGCCACACTGGAAAAATACGAGCAACCACCCCTAGACAGGATCGTTTTCTCCAAAATTCCGCCAGGAGGGAACCCAATCTCACAGCAAAGCAGTTAGTGCAAAGGCTTCAGTCAGACCATCAGCTGTCAGTCAGCGACCAAACCGTCAAAAGAAGGCTACATGAAGTCGATCTTCATTCTCGTAGGCCGCTTCGTGTGCCAGCTCTACGACGAGGCAATCGCGGAAGGCGACTTCTTTGGGCTCATAGAACATTTGTCATGGAACAATGGCCAATGGACAATGGTTCTCTTTACTGGTGAGTCTCGGTTTGGGTTCCACCCCGATTCACAAAGAACACGTGTTTGGAGAGTTCCAGGCAGAAAAAGTCGCCTCCAGCATCCACAAGAGGTCCATTCATACCGAGGTGGGACAATCATGGTTTGGGCGGGAATTCGTATTGGCGCGCGAACCGAGCTCATTTGGATAAGAGGCAGCATGACTGCACTAAAATACCGGAACGAGGTCGTAGAACCTGTGATCATCCCTCACAGAGTTCAAATTGGCCAGGAATTTCAGCTCATGCATGATAATGCCCCTCCACACACGGCGCGATTGGTGTCAGCTGCCCTTCAGGAATATGATGTCGCGGTTTTGACCTGGCCTGCACAGTCACCCGACTTAAACCCAATTGAACACGCTTGGGACATGTTGCAACGAAGGGCTTTCAGCAATTTGCGGTCAAATTTGACCACGGAAGACCAACTTTTTTGCCATTTAAAAAGAACATGGGATCGCATAACCCCAGCGAGACTTTGAAACGCTAATTTTGAGTATGAATAACCGGTGCAGATGTGTTATCAACGTCAGAGGAGGCAACACCGATTATTAAATTGTAAAAAGGCAATTTTATAAAGTCATGGCAACGTAAAAATAGTTTTAACACAATTTATCGAACCTTGTAAATTTTCAGATTTTTCGAGATTTTGTTCCTACTTTAATTTTTATTAAAAAATAATATCAAACAGTTGTATTTTATTATTACTAATAAACAACACAAAATAAAGATTCTTGCCATACCTAGTTTTCCAAAGAAATTATTTTCAGTTTTTGTAAAAATCAACAAAATGTTGAATATCCCTAGACAATGTTGATGTGTGTATATCTTTGAGATTATAAAATATGTTAGGCAGAATTTAAGCGATTACAAAATAAGAGGAAACAACAGTGATCGAAGTACAAGAATTAAGATGTGCTTAGAACTAGATTCAAGTAGACTGAAATTATCAAAACGTCGTCCTAAAATTATTGGAGCAAAACTTTATAACAAACTACCCCTTAAGATAAAATTAATAAATAGTGATTTAAGTTTTTATAACCATGTTAAGTTGCTGCTTTTGGATAAAACGCTATGCAGTGTCAAGGAATTTTTAGATAACGACTATAGTCGACATAGATATAGTTGTAGTATAGTTGTTTGACGACCTCTGTGGCGCGGCGGGCGAAGGTTCGCCTGCGACGCAGGAGGTTGCGGGTTCGATTCCCGCCTCGGAACAAATATTTGTACGATCTGCAGATAATTGTTCCGGGTGTTCTGGGTATTTTCTATGTATAAAAAAAATATTTATCTATGTAATGTATTGTATTAAGTATATCAGTTATGTAGTACCCATAACACAAGCTCTGCTTAGCTTGGGGCTAGATAATGTTGTGTGAAATGTCCAGCATTTATTTATTTATTTATTTTATTTTTATAGTCAATATAGTGGTGATGTTTAGAGTGGAGTTATTTGGGTAGGTACCTATTATTTACAATATCTACCTACTTACAGATTTTTCTGACTTATTGACATTTTGGTTTATTCACACAATATTTTTGATTTAGTATTTAAGAACTGTATTTTAATATTATATAAAATAACCAACGATCTCTATTATAAGATCGTTGAAAATAACATTTAAATTTAACTAATAACGACGCCCCTATACAGCGGAAATTAAATGGTATGTTTATTTAATGGTGTGTTTGGTGGGGATTTTTATATTAATTTTTATTTTTATTTTTATGACTTATTATAAATTTTATGTTATACTTTTATTTATGCTTAATGAAAACAATGTATGTACCTATTTTCTGGAATTGACAAGTCATAGTACGTAGCACTTAATTTTGTACTTATTATTTAATAATAATCTTGTTAATGTGTTACTACTGTGCCAATAAATGATTCTATTCTATTCTATTCTATTCATAATTGCGAAAATGTCTCAAATGTAAATATAAGTTTTTAGTTGTTTTATTATGAGATACTTACTATTTAATTTCAATTTAGTTGTTACTCTATGTTTTATTAATTCATAATATTACAATAAAATATGAGGCGCCTTTTATTTTCTCATAGTGGGTGATGAAAAGTAGAGTGTAACACTCGGGCGCAAAATATATTTTTGGCTCGGGCGACGTACTTTGAATCCCTCGCTACGTTCGAGATTCTACTAAAGAATCCCTCACTTCACTCTGGATTCAAAAAAGCGCCCTCGCCGTAAAAATATTACTTTGCTCCATTATGATACAATCTACTATTGAATAAATACTGGCTGGTATACGACCGCCCATAGTAGCGCCCCGCGCCGGCTGAATAAAAAAAACAAATGAAAAACGCCATTATTATGCTTATTACATTTGATGTCTCCAACAGTCTACTTTAGTGGGGAAGAAAGGGTTAAACTTGAGCATTACCAGAGAACTTGAAATATTTTTGAGGTATTTTTTGCGTACTCACCTTCTTGAGTACTCATGAAAAGCAGCACATTGCATCGCTTCCCCCATGTCTCCTTGACAGCCTTCGCTTTCGTCTCATGGTTATCTGGTTGCGTCATCACCCAGCACAGCACCCGCACATTCCTCGCCAGCTCATCCGCAACTGAGCGGTCTTCATTTCTGCGAGCTGCGGTTATCGGGTGCTCGTTCAGATCTCTGAAATGTGCCCTGTTAAGGCCATTTTTGTCGGTAAAGTTAAAAACTTAGGTGTGTTGCCCACTGTCCATACAAATCGTAAAACTCAAATCTGAATCTGGGACTTTCAGTTAGAGAATAGGGGGGCTGGTATAACTACACAAGTAGCATGCTCCAGACAACCAGCCAAATGGCTCACTTCATGCACAATCCTGCAAAGCTTTTCCATTTACCTGAGCGTCGTCGGCCTTGTCACATCTCTTGGTGATTCAGCAGATATTATTAGGTGTACAAAAGTAAACTCTGCCCATATCCCGATCAGCAGTGTCAGCACCAGCACCAAGCGTCGGCCCATCCCCGTCACTCGCCCTGCGGAGTTAATTACAGTAGCAAATGGCAATGTGGATCATTTTGGCAGGCTTAGCGCTATCTAAATCTTATGAAGCTTGAATAGGGGAAACTTCTAGACCTAAATAGGTATTCCTCCTTTCAAGTTTCAAAAAATTTGGACAGCGCTAAGGCTGCCAGAATGATTCACATTGTCATTTGCTACTGTAAATTGTGGGGCAGGATTTGGTGGAAAGTGATCGCAGATTGTGGATCTGGAAGTGTGCCCGCGCGTAACGTGTCGAAGAAAGTGAATTTCATTAAAATCAGAATATTCCGTAATTATAATGTACTTAACAGAATATTCTGTTAATAGCAGTATTTTAACCGTTCCCGGCCACGTTCACGCGAAAAACAGTGTGTCAAAAGAAAGAAAGAAGAAGTTGAAAGAATTACAAAGATTTTCGAGATTTCAAAACATATCTCACATCTGGTACAACAGGGGCATAGTACGGGTTTTGATAGTTTTCGAAGCTATACAAAGTTTCGTTTCCTTCCATACATTTACTTGCAGTGCCCATAGCGAAAACGAGAAGAAAACTGAGGACGCTGACAGTAAATGTATTGGATGGAAACGAAACTTCGTATAGTTTCGAAAACTATCAAAACCCGTACTAAGCCCTCCAGAGCCCTCCTCAACGTTTCTTTGGTTTTTATAATTCATGTTGAATAACTCTTAATTCAAATAAATTTAAAATAATCATCAATAACTGTTAGAAATAAACTTGAAGTATCTTACTTCAAGTTTATTTCTACATGTTCAAGTATGTATAGGAAGATTTATGAAAGTGTCAAAACAATAGAAAAAATAAACAACTCTGATAATTTGATTTGCATCTAAGTATGTACTGTGAAGGAATCTCCTTAAATCCGCCCTTGGTAGTATCTGTTGTAAGTATAACTACTTGAAAAGAATATTGTCCAATTGTATCCAATTTGCTTTCATTGATGCCCCAATTTGTTTGTGTATAGATCTACACAACTATTACAAGATCATAAGATTAGTTTTTCAATTACTTATCACGATTGTTCATTCAATATTTTATTCAACATTTAATTTTAAATTAGTTGATATTTAGCTATATTGTAATAATATGAATAAAGGTACCTAGATATTTGTTTCTTGAATGTAATTAACTTCTCTGAAAACCAATACGGGATACATTATTAACAATTTTTTCATTAAAATAATAATTTTAAACATATCGCTTTGTTACAGGATCTATCAGTAACTAAATTAAAGGCTTATTTGCTCTTCTACACGAGCGGCACGATGTCAACGGCAGAGGCAACTCCACCCGTCGGCGGCAGCCGTCGACGCATCGGCGGCAGCCGTCGACGCATCGGCGGCAGCCGTCGACCTGTAGCGACGCTTGCAGTTGTTTCAGCAGCTGTCAACGGTTGCCGCCGACGGGTGCAGTTGCCTCTGCCGTTGACATCATGCCGCTCGTGTATATGAAGCCTTAGGGATCTATTAGTACAAGGGATCTAAACTACAGATCTATCAGTAACTACCTGAATCTGAATGATTAAGAAAAAATGTTTTTTATACACAAAACCAAGGTGTCAGAGCGTGCGCTCGCCTTCTTTAGTTCATACAAAAATTTTCGTTGAACCTTAAAATTCTTATATTACCTATAACGTGGTATACTTACTTCGGCAGTTGTTTTGGTGTCTTTGTGTACCCAGCAATACACTGACTGAACACGTTATAACATTTTGTAATTTTTTTGAAAATGATTTTATTGCTTTTTTGACTCGTTACGTAGATACACTTAGTACAATATGTTTGAGCATAAGCAGCACTAAAGAAGAACAGAAAGTTATAACGGAGTGCACTCGCGCCGACTGATCGCCACATTTTTACAACATGCTCCATATAAACACTTAATTATTATGATTATAAACGGATGTGTACTTACAAAATAATATTACAATAGAATAAAAATAATGAATAGAATCGTTAAACAATAGGTAAAAACAAACAACATTATTAGAATTTGTATTGCAGTTCCATTTGTAGCGAGTAGCGATTCGATGATTTCATCGAACACTTTCTGTCCGCTCTCAAAAGTGGTAATTTCAAGCTCTTATAGCGATTCAGTTCAATATCCTTGACATTCGTCATCATTGAATAACTTTAATCGCAGAAGTCTATAATATACCTTCTGCTGCTGTGCCCAAGGGCGCAGCCAGGATTTTATTAAGCGGGGGGTGAGGCGTATACAAACCAAGAATATATCTAAGGTAAGTATCTAAATGTGAATTTAAAAAACAGTGAATTTATTTTACTAAAAAAGTAGTCGATGAGGTTCTTCACATTCAATTGTATCCTTAGTTTTTTGGTTTTTTGTACCATGGTTTGGTGTACACTAAGCATACACAGGCCGTTCAAACGGTTTTCAGTCATCGTTGATCTCAGCCATGTTTTAACTTGACGCAGTGTAGAAAAAGGACCTCTCTATGTTACTTGTAGTGCAAGGCGGTATCAGCGGTGGCGCGGACGGCGTGCGGGGCATGGAAAACAGTTTTGCGCGTAAAAAAGTGAATCTAGATTCAACCATTCATAGTACAATCTTATAAAATTCGCCTGTCAATAGAATACACTTCGTTTTTATAATGAGGGGTTTTCACGGCCGTTTCATATCATGCTTTCAGCGTTGAAAATAGAAAAGTTAAGAATAAAGTTAAATGTCAACATCAACAACGTAGATATATTTTCGTTTCCTGGTATTTATTTTTGCTTACTTCTAAAAACATCACGAAATCACTAGCGCACACTCAAGAAGCAGACACAATCAGAATATCATGACTAATAGCCACAGACTAGTTAGATAATAGCTTAGTACGTGTATACCACAGATTGAGTCAGCGCCATCTATCGAACCAGTTTGAACTACTTTTTATTTTAATCGAATTTGAAAAGCCCTCATTATCACTAGAAACGGGATATTTACCATGATCTTTGAGCTTTACTGATTCCCGATGTTTCGGCACAGTTTCATGCGCCAATGATCACGGGTAAACGATCACGGGATCACGGGCTTTGCGCTTGCTTTGCGAGTAGATTTTTATTGTTATTGGTAGCCCTAACAATCTACCCTCTTTCTCACTCTTTTATTACGAACACCCCTACCATCAGTTTCATTGTCACACTTAACTCTATCTCGACACACCACACTAACGGTATCCGGACGAGCAAAACTGGTACTTACCACAACATTTTTCCGATTCCTATACATTCTCACCACAGGATTCCAGACTCCAGATAATTTTTTTTTTTTTTTTTACTAAATTAGCTTGCCACATTTGAGCGGTACCCTAATAATATTACGGTCTAGCCAAGTAGGCTAATGAGCAATTTTGCTTTGACTTATTTTTATAGAAATAAATATTCCTAAGAATGTGTCCACTGGCACTTTTTTTACAGTCTCTATTTAAGACGACACATTGTTCTTGTGTTAATTATAATTAGCACTATCACTACACAATAATTTAAGTTGAACACTACACTAACTCAAAAGGTTTGGTTCTTTTGAGCCTTCTCACTTTGTCTGTGTTGTCAAGGAGCTGGATGGCCTCGACATTCACGTGGTGATGAAGTCTTTTTTCATGAGCTTCTGCGAATTTCTTAATTATTTTATGAATGAATTCGATCTGGAGATCCCGGTGTAGATCATCGTTTGTCACGTACCAAGGTGCATTAACAATGCCCCTTAGTACTTTGTTTTGAAATCGCTGTATTATTTCGATATTACTTTTACAGGTACAGCCCCACAGCTGTATACCATACGTCCATACTGGCATTAGGACTTGTTTGTACAACAAAAGTTTGTTGTGCACTGACAGAGCGGATTGCCTTCCAAGCAGCCAGTTGTAAAGTAGAACTCGAACTTACTTGAAGCATAACTCTAACTCTTCTTTTTTCTTTTTGACGTGTGCTTTCCAGCGCAGCTTTGCGTCAAGCGTGTGCTGTGTTTCCGTATGGAATGGTTTTATTGTTAATGAATACCGCACAGTATTGATCTTTCTTGTTAGTAAAGTTGATGTGAACCGACTTGGATTTGTAGTGATAGGTATGTGTCGTGTCTACCTTCGGGGTTTCCTGTAGTAAGTTTCAAGGTTCAACACAAGGGAAACACGGCGATCACTTCACATCAGTTTATTCACTACGTAAATAATGTACAAAAGTTATTTGCAAAGCACAAGAATTAAAACTAGTAAGCTTTATCAAGCGGGGCGCGAAAGCATAGGTAGATTGCGGAGCAAGCGAGCGTGCGTCTGCCGTGGTACCGGGTTACGAACTGGAGCGCGTGGCCGGGCGAGCTATGCGCCCCCGCACAAATCCTTCGTTCGCAGCAAAATCTATTTTTAGCTTTGAGGCTCGCTGACTCGATGCGACACGACATGCCGACGGTGATCTTGCGACGGGGTCGGCAGAGTCGTACAGGTAAGTCATTATTATACTATTTCTATCTATATATTATATGTATGTAGATATATAAGTATAGTATATATAGTTTATGTATGTTTATAGATATAACATGTTGAGGTTTATATATTTTATCCTAATTAAGTAGATATGATATTGTGGCATTGCATGCCACATGACTCCCCCCCAGAGACCATCCTAGGATGGGCGATAATAATCTGGGAATCTCACTGTTCTCCCTGAGCGTGTAGTTTTAACGTTTGCATCTTTGCTTTCAGGGTCAGGAGCAGGAGGTGTATCTTTCTCAAGCGAACGAGTATCTGGACGAGTATCTGAATTAAGTACGTAGGCTGGCTTCAATCTCTCTATTGATACTGTCTGTTCTTTTCCTTTCATTCGCAGCTTGAAAACCTTGTCGCCTCGTTGTAGCACTTCATATGGTCCTGTGTAAGCTGACTGAAGAGATCCTCTCACGGTGTCATCTCGGACGTAAACATGAGTCGCAGATGGTAAGTCTCTAAATACGAAGATATTTCGTCTGCTTTGTCTCGCTGCTGGCTGAGGACGGATATTGTTCACTATGGAACGAAGTCGTGCTGTGAAGTCTGTAAGGTCACTGGTCGTATGCAGGGTAGTGCATGGCTGCAAAAATTCTCCGGGCAGTCTGAAGGGTTCGCCGTAGAGGAGTTCAGCGGGTGATGCCTGTATGTCCTCTTTAAAGGCGCTTCTCATTCCCAGGAGCACTAAAGGTAAGCTTTCTGTCCAGTTCGGGCTTTCATGGCACATTATGGCTGTCTTGAGCTGTCTGTGCATTCGTTCGACCATGCCATTGCTTGCTGGATGGTATGCAGTAGTCCTATTGCGTTGAAATCCGGCGAGCTCTGAAAGCTGCTTCATCAGCGAGGACTCGAACTGTTACGATTTCTGTTGGACAACCGTAACGTGATATCCAGCTGGACACGAAAGCTTTAGCGACTGTTTCGGCCGTTATGTCATGTAAGGGTATTGCCTCAGGCCATCGTGTGAATCTATCGACAGCTGTGAGACAATAACGGTAACCATCTGAAACGGGTAAAGGTCCAACGAGATCTATATGTACGTAGCTGAATCTGGCGCTTGGTAGTCTGAAGGTTCCCACCGGTGTTGATACATGCCGTGTGATCTTCGTGCGCTGACAGGCATGACAGAGTCTTGTCCACTCACGACAATCTTTGTTTATGCTAGGCCACACATAACGCTGTGCCACTAATCTTGTGGAGGCATTAGCGCCAGGATGGCTGAGTGAGTGTAGGCTGTCGTAGACTTGCCTTCTGAGCTCTTTCGGTACATATGGCCTCGAAGTTGGCGTGCTATCGTCGCAGTAAAGTTCCAGTCTAGTTCCAGGTACAGTTACTTTGACAAGTTTTAGTGATGTCTCTCCTTCTAAAAGCTTTTTCAGTTCTGGGTCGTTACTTTGCGACTTTGCCAGGTTGTGCAACTGTACGGGTTGGACTATTTCCTCTATTCTTGAGAGTGTATCAGCTACTACATTGTCTTTCCCCGATATGTGTTGGATATCTGTCGTAAATTGAGCAATAAAGTCGAAATGGCGAAATTGCCGTGGTGAACATTTCTCCTTGTGCCCGTGGAAGGCAAAGCAGATTGGCTTATGATCTGTAAATACAGTGAAGTGTCTTGCTTCCACATGGTGTCGGAAATGTTTGATTGCGTCATAAATTGCAAGCAGTTCTCTATCGTACGGAGAATACTTCTTCTGTGACGGACTCAATTTACGGCTGAAGAAGGCGAGAGGTTGCCATTGGCCGCCGTTTAGCTGCTGTAGAACTCCACCAATTGCGGTGTCCGAAGCATCGGTGACTAGCGCTAGTTTTGCGTCCATGTCCGGATGTGCTAGGAGTGTTGCGTGGCATAGGCTTTCCTTGCAGTTTTCGAATGCTCGTAGTGCTTCTCCAGTAATGTCCACGGGGTGAGAGCCATTTACGGATCCGGTGAGTAAATTATGCAGGGGTGCTTGTGACTTGCCCGCGTCTTGGAGGAACCGACGGTAGAAATTTATCATCCCTAGGAACCTTCTAAGCTCTCTTACAGTTTTCGGAATGGGGAAGTCTTTAATGGCATGGATCTTGCTATCCAATGGCTTAATGCCAGTGGGAGATACGCTGCAGCCGAGAAAAACTACTTCTTCGGCTCCAAAAATGCACTTAGAAGTATTTACAACCATTCCATATTGCTTCAGTCGAGTGAAAAGGAGTCGAAGGTGATGGAAATGGGTTTCTTCATTGGGAGAAAATATCAAAAAATCGTCCAAGTAGGTATAGCAGAAATCTAGGTCCCTTGTCATTTCATCCACAAATCTTTGAAATGTCTGTCCAGCGTTTCGGAGTCCAAACGTCATGAAAGGGAACTCGTACATCCTCAAAGGTGTAGTGATGGCCGTCTTTGGGATATCCTAAGGATTGACCGGTATCTGGTTATATGCTTTAACCAGGTCAATTGTTGAAAATATATTACAACCAGCGATGTTCTGCGTAAAATCCTGTATGTGACAGATGGGGTATCGGTCAGGGATCGTTCGGGCATTTAGCATCCGATAATCACCACATGGTCGCCATCCGTTATCTTTCTTGGGAGCGAGATGAAGCGGGGATGACCATGAACTTTCTGATGGTCGTGCTGTCCCGTTCTTCAGCATGTCTTCGAACTCTTGTTTTGCTATCTTTAGCTTATCTGGAGCGAGCCTTCTTGGCGTGCAGTAAACGGGTGGTCCTGTCGTGGTTCTTATATGGTGAACCGTATTGTGACGTATGACCCGATGAGTACCTGCTGGGCGGGTTATTTCTGGAAAATCCCGAAGAAGGTCCAAGTATTTCGACTTGCCCGTCAATGTCTTCACCGAAGATATGATATCCGATGAATTGACTGGGACTGCGCTTGCTGTCAGAGTAGTCTTGTTGTCGATGAGGCGTTTGTTTCGGCAGTCTACCATTAAATTGTAGAAAGATAAGAAGTCGACTCCGATTATTGCCTTGGTGACGTCAGCTACTGTAAATCGCCAGGAAAAAGCGCGACGAAGCCCTAGATCTAGTTCCATTTGTTGGAAACCGTATATTGCGATCGGCGATCCGTTCGCTGTGAAGAGGTCGAAATCTGTAGTTCGTGGTCGTCTTTGTTTAAGAGCGGAACGAGGAAAAACGCAGAGGTCGCTACCTGTGTCGACTAAAAACTGAATTTTTGTTCGTTTGTCCGTTATGAATAAGCGACCGGCTGAACTTGGGCAATCATGCGTCGCTATTGATGACTGCCTCTGGCATTTCCCGATCCTGGCTGATAATCGCAGGGTTTCAGACACTTACGTGCCTTGTCCCCATATCTGTGGTGTAAAATGCAGACAGGAAACTTTCTATAACTAGACTGAGAACGTGTGCTGCTCCTATTACCCTGGCCTCTTTCTCTCGATCGAGATCTTGACAATTCTTTTGATGAGAGAGCTTGCACTTGACGGCTAAGTTCTGCGATCTCTCTTGAAAGTTTTTCTATTAAGGACCCAGGGACGGCGTCTGTAGAGGCTACTTGCGGCGTCGATGGAACAAGGTCGTTTACTTTATCAGCTAAATCAGCAAGCGCCGTAAGCGTGGATTCTGACTGTGATGCTACGACGATCTGTATGTTATTAGGTAAACGGCTTGTCCAAACTGTTTTAATAAAATCGTCCGGTATATTTGGTCCAGCTAGATGTTGCAGATGTCGGAGGAATGCGGAGGGCCGCCTATCTCCTAACCCTTCATGCATGAGCAGCTGGGTCAACTCCTTATCGCGCGACGCAGACAATCTTTTGATAAGCTCGCTTTTCAGCTTTTCTTACTTCCGTTTAGCCGGTGGACTAACTAAAATATCCTTGACTTCTGCGGCATAACGATGTTCTAGCTGCGTGCTAACGTAATGGTATTTCGTATCATCATCCTTAACACCAGAGAGTGCAAAACTTCCTTCTATTTGTGCAAACCATACAGCGGGTTCTTCTGGCCAGAACGGCGGTAGTCGTACTCCGACGCGGAAAATATCGGATGGTGTAAATGTCCTTTCTTTCGAACTCGAACCGCTAGCTTCGCTTCCGTTATCCGATGCTTTGCTGCTCGTAGACATTTTAGAAATGATTTTTCACTAGCTTACAGTTTATGTGCTACTCCGTGCTATGTCCAATATTGAGGGGTCACCACTGTAGTGATAGGTATGTGTCGTGTCTACCTTCGGGGTTTCCTGTAGTAAGTTTCAAGGTTCAACACAAGGGAAACACGGCGATCACTTCACATCAGTTTATTCACTACGTAAATAATGTACAAAAGTTATTTGCAAAGCACAAGAATTAAAACTAGTAAGCTTTATCAAGCGGGGCGCGAAAGCATAGGTAGATTGCGGAGCAAGCGAGCGTGCGTCTGCCGTGGTACCGGGTTACGAACTGGAGCGCGTGGCCGGGCGAGCTATGCGCCCCCGCACAAATCCTTCGTTCGCAGCATGCATGCATCATTTAGTTTTATTCGCCATTTTCTAGTCCAATCATGGATTTCATTTACAGCTACTTGAACCTTTTCTGCTGCCTCTGCGTGAGTGTTTCCGACTGCCATTATAGCAGTGTCATCAGCGAAGGTTGCAATGGTGTTATTTTCTAGCGCGGGGATGTCACTTGTGTATAGAAGATACAGGACCGGACCTAGTACGCTTCTTTGTGGCCAGCTTTTATGTGTTTAAGTTCGGAGTAGGCGTCTTCATGCCTTATTCTAAAAACTCTATCTGCTAAGTAAGATTCTATTACATCTGCGAATTCTGATGGTAGTACTCTCCTCAGTTTCAGTATGCCTTACCTTATCGAATGCTTGTGCCACGTCCAAAAAGATAGTGGAACAGACTTTTTTTTCTTCGAGGGTTTTCTCAATAACATCTGTTATCCTATGAACTTGATCGATTGTTGAGTGCTGTTCTCGTAATCCAAATTGGTGCTCTGGTATGATGTTTTTACTATCTATAAGTGGCTTGAGTCTTTTCAGTAACAACTTTTCGAATAGTTTTGACATGATCGGTAGCAGAGAAATCGGTCTGTAAGATGAGGTCTCATGAGGCGGTTTTCCTGGCTTGGCTATCATAATAACTTCGGCAACTTTCCATAAATCTGGTACACTCTTTAGTCTCAGTGCTGCGTTGATAAGGGTTGTCAATTTGACAAGTGCCTTTCTTGGGAGGTTATGCAGTATTTCTCCCGATATGAGGTCAAATCCAGGAGATTTTCTGTGGTTTATGTTGTATTTTATTTCACTCCTGACTTCTCTGGGTAATACCAGCTTTATGGTTAGGGTTTCGTTACAAACTTCATTTACCGTTGGTTCATCGTTAGTTTGGCCTTCGTAAGGCTTAAATATTTCTTCAAGATGTTCTGCGAATCTTTTATCTTTTTGCTGGTTACTAACGGCCCTCTTTCCAGGTCCTATATAAATTGGAGGAATTTGGGTAATGGGTCGTTTTATGTTTTTAGTTGCCTTCCAGAGCGAGTAGTTTGTGCTGCGGTCACTGGTAAGGTTTTGTAGGTAATTTTCGGTTGTCGCATCGTTAAAGAGTTGTATTTTCCTTTTCAGCTGTTTTGCGAGATTGTTCAACTTCTTTTTATCTCGTGGATATCTAGTTTGGTGCCAAACGTTTCTTTGTTTCCTTTTTTCATTTATGAGTTGTAAAATATCATAAGGGTAGTTGTTTCTGGTGGCTCTTTTCTTGATTACTGGTGTATTATTCCAGGCAACCTGTTGTATAATTTTTGTAAAATTGTCTACTTCTACGTTAAGTTGCTCCGGTGTTTTAGTGGAACTTTAAGATCTATATTACAATCTAGTTCTATCTTGAAACTCTCCCAATCAGTAAACTTATTTACTAGGGTCAGAGCGTTTTGTACCTGTAAGATTTGTTCACTTACTTCAAAATATATTGGAGAATGGTCTGAGTTCATATCACAAATCTGTTGTGTTTGTAAGTAGTTACTCGATAGGTTTTTATAAATGAAAAAGTCTATCAGGTCTGGAATTTTGTTTGGATCCGTTGGCCAGTAAGTCGGTGAACCAGTAGATATGACGTCACCTTTTATCTGTTTTATGGCTTTCATTAAGTTTTTGCCTTTTGTATTCGTTAGTCTGGAGCCCCAATACGTATTCTTGGCGTTGAAGTCACCTCCGAGTACGAATCTTTCGCCAAGCCTTTGAAAAAATCTTATATATCTATCTTCATCTATCGTATGACGCGGTGGGCGGTATATAGCTGCTACCGTAAGAGAATATCGCTTTGTATTGATGCAAACAGCTACAGACTGGAGATCTGGCTCTTCACAAATACTTACTTCATGACGTTTGATGTTTTCTTTTACGATAACAGCACTTCCCCCTCTTCCTTTGTTGTCAGGGTGTAGCGCATGATAGACTTTATAGCCGTTAAATGTGATGTGAGATGGTTTATTAAAATGCGTTTCTGATACGAGACACAAGTCTATATTTTCTATGTCTAGGACTACCTGCAGTTCGTTTTGATGATTGAGTAGCCCATTGCAGTTCCAAGCCATGATTTTTAGTGTATAAATCATTGTTTGTTCTTAGAAACAGCAAGTTTAGTGCTATTTTCAATTTTTTTCAAGCTCTCATCAAAAGATGACATGATCTTCAGAATTTCATCTAACTTGTTATTATTACTTGGGTCATTACGTGGCGTGGCAAGTGTGTTTTAGCAGTTGCCTGGGCGTATGATACAGATTTTTGAGTAGTGCTAGCTGAAGTAGTTCTTATATTATTCTTGTAAGAGCCTGGAAGAGTTACCTGGTGTTTATTACTGAAGATTTGCTGCGCACCCGGAGTTTTCTTCGTGTTTTTGTTACGCATCTTCTGCATTTCTTTGGCTATCATGCAGCCTCTGTAGTTAGATGGGTGTGCTTCTCCACAATGCACACACTTTGGCTTCTCTTCTGCAGGTTTTTTGCAGTCCTTGGTAAGGTATTTACCTGTGCATTTTACATATCTTGGCTCTTTAGAGCAGTACTTTTGTGTGTGGTCATATACTTGGCATCTCTTGCACTGAGGGATTAGTTTGGTGGATCTTAGAGGTTGGATCTCAACCACACATCCCAATATTTGTTTAATTTCATAAACTTTTTTAATATCTTCTTCGTTGCTGAAGGTGATCGTGAACATGTTGAGTGGTTCCTTGTTTCTCCAGCTCAGTTTATTCACTGCTTCTTCAATCTTGTAGCCTCTTCCTTTCAGGTCCTCGATGATCCTGTCAGGTTTGCAAGTGGAAGGTAATTTCTTGACCATAACTCTATTGGCCTCTCTAGTTTGTTTTCATAAGAGTGCCAGGGGCAGTTACTCTCACTTAGAATTTTTGTCAGTGCTCTGTACGCTTCATCATGTTCATACAAAGTATGCTCCAGCTCTGTATGCAACGTAAAGCTTAGTACCTTCGATAGTGTATCCATTGTAATGTTTCCAATTAATGTTGTCGCCTTAACAATATAGTTCGTCGTCGATGCACATGCCTTACGCAACAAAGAACTAGGTCATTGTCCCAGTCTAGCACGGCGGCATGTCCGCGGCGACGTCGTTATGATGCGTTTGCACTTTGCACCGTAGGTACCTGCGCGCGAACGCGAGAGACACTACTGTTCTCAGCGAAAATCGAACGGTCACTCCTGACAATTGAAAACCATCTTCTCTATTGAAATTCCTGTTTTTAGTAATCTCAATTGCCTCTTGCACCAGTATTGGTAAGTCAAAGTCAAAAAGAACTTTATTCATTGAAATCACAAGGATCATTTTGAATCGTCTTATATAAAATTAAATTACTCCTGTTCCAACGCGACCAAGCCTAGAAGAATCAGGCAACAAATATGGGGTATGTAATGCCGCTCTGTTAAGATTACCTGTGGATTGTGTAGCTCAATCCAATGGTTTGAGCAAGATTCTATGAGGTGTTCCGCTATGGCTAACTTCTGTGTGTCGACGTTTTTGACCGCTCGGATGTGGTCCTTGACCCGACAAGCTATCGTACGTTTTGTTTGATCAATGTACGAACTCCCACAGCTACAATCATTCTTACACCCCTGGTTTTTCAAGTGGAAAACTATCTTTAGGTGAGCGCAGGTAGTGTGAGTTTTTTTTAGTAAGGGAGTAAAATGGTCTTTACGGAGAACTTTTGCAGGATTTTCGCAATTTTGTCCGTCACTCCCTTAACGTAAGGCAGAAATGCTGGTTTTCGATCCACCATGCATTTGCGGGGTCTAGGCCTGGGACGGGATGGCAAAGCCTGACACTTATACCCATTCTTACGTAAGACACACTGGATATGAGCTAGCTCACTTTCAGTGTGATTCTCATCACACAAGTCAAAAGCACGGTTGGTGAGAAACGTTACCACTGAATAGAGCTGCCGAGGGTGGTGGTGTGAATAAGCATGGAGATACCGGTCCGTTTGCACAGAAGTTTGCTTCCACAGTTTACCCGTGATCATGGCGCATGAAACTGTGCCGAAATATCGGGAATCAATAGAGCTCAAATATCAAATATCAAAAGATAAATATCCCGTTTCTAGTGATAATTATGTTAATAACTTCGTTTTTGTTTATTAATAGGCTACCTACGTAATATTACTTTACGGTTTGTGAGTATTCCTGCATCTTCTAGGGGGGCATCTGCCCCCCCCTGCCCGTACCTCGCTACGCCCTTTGTAAAGGGGACCTGTCTCCAAAAATAATAATAATAATAGTAATACCGCAGGGCACGCTTGTGGCGAGCATTCGGTGAGTGGCGACACCGCAGAGCCCCATTACTCCCTGGGGTCAACAGAGACCCCTGACCCTCGGCTTGCTTTAGCCGGCTGGCCGAGGGTGGAGGCGCAAGAGCGAAACCTATGCTCCAAGGGTAGAAGTGTTAAAGGCATAAAGCCGGAAGTAGCGCTTAGTGAAACTGCTGCACACCTCTCAACACCCTTAAGCCATCCACACCAACGTTGCCCCTTACGCTGCCTTCATTGGCGGCACATTTAAGGGGCCCGTTTAGTGAAAGGCAAGTCACCACCTGCCTAAATCGGTTTTCAATAATTGAACGACCGAAGCGAGTTCTCTGAGTCAACTTGGAAGAATCGGCGTTTGTATGTATGTATGTATGAATGTATGTATGTATGAATGTATGTATGTATGAATGTATGTATGTATGAATGTATGTATGTATGAATGTATGTATGTATGAATGTATGTATGTATGAATGTATGTATGTATGAATGTATGTATGTATGAATGTATGTATGTATGTTTGTTTGTCCGATGAAAACTTCTCAACCGTTAATCCGATCTTCATGAAATTTAGTAAGGGAGTAGATAGTATTGGTAAAATTTGTAGGTAAGGTTATGAGCTATATCGGGCAGGGGTTGATGAGATATTGGGGTCCAAGAGGGGGTAAAAAAAATAAAAGTGAGACAGTCAGATCAAGTGGGGTGTCTAATGAAAGCGCTTTGGTTGAATATTTCAAAACTGTTTTTAATAAGTATTTAGACTAAGTAGTTTATGAGATATTAGGGAAAATAAAAAATCAAAAAGTCAAAAATTCTAGGGTACTTCCAGCAATCCCACAATGCTGAAATTTGGTATACTTGTAGCTTTTGTGACACAAATACAGGGAAAAGTCTGAAATTGAAGAATTTAGAAGCTTGTACTCTATAAAATGTCCCGGTCGGTGCCTTTAGAGGTCTCGACCGCGCAGATCCTACCTGAAGGGGTAGGTTGAAGAGAAAGAAGATGAAGTTTTATGTTATATAATTTGCAAGTAAATCCTAATACAAGTTAAGCTAAAATATAAAATAACCTAGGGTTCCTAAAACCTAGCCGGAAGGGCCTAAATCTAAATATAATATTAAAACGTTACAGGTATGAAGTTACGAGTTACCAGATGGGCAACTAAAATGCTCCGGCTCAAGGGGCTGGGTTATGAAATAGTGATCTCTTTATGTGACAGTGTATAGACGTGAGTTTAAAAACACTGGTACTGCCCTGATTTCAGATGATCCGGACACGTGGCAGGCAGCTGGGCAACGCAATGACGTGGCCAGCAGTGTAGCTGCGTGGCAGTAGTTACAGCCAGCAGAGTAGGCCGCGTGGCTGACTGAGAGCCACAGTAAGGCCTGGCCTCCACACTTTATAGGGGCGGGGCACAGAAAGGATAGGCGGCACGCGCTTGTCAATTGGTTAATTTAATGCCCTAATAGAACCAATGGGTAACACATGATCATGTTAAATAATTGTTACGTTCAGCATGTGTATCAAGGATGACACACATGAAACATTTAACCGGCGTGAGATGTGTGGCATATGTGGTATGTTTGACATGTGTGGCATGTGTGACATGTGTGTCATGTTTATCATGTGTGACATGTGTGACATATGCACAAAACATGTTAATCAAGATATAAATCTGTATCCTTTTATCACTCAGCTTTAGGGAAGATAACGTAATAGAAGCCATCGAGATGGCTATGCGACTTATTTACGTATTTATGAATAAAATAGGATCTATTAGGGTCAGATTAGCAGAATTTAATTAATCTTTGTCAACGCAAAATAGTACTTATTTACTCTAATTGCCGCAAAGACATCAGAAAAAAAAAAAAAAAGTTTATTTGGATAGACAAACACCAACAAATGCACAAGTCAGGCAAAGAGAGATCAGGGAACGAGGCAGTGCGAGCGGGGGAGACAACGGGTGGAGTTACGGAGACGTACAGGGGGGAAGGCTATTGGCATGATAAAAGGCGAAGCAGCGAATGTTCCGGCCCTTTTTTTTTTTAATCCCTTCGTCGACCTAGACACGTTCTTGGTGACCCGGATGACGAAATCACCGCCGCGAATGCGGGGGCGTCGTCATCCAATCACGACAGAGTAAACACTACACAAATACAGCGACCCCGCCGGCGGGGTCGAAGACTTTAAGTACCTTCAGTACCACACGCCTAAACCGGTACAAGCATGTTCCGGGGCGTTTGCTCCTATCCTCCAGTCTTTTCAGTACCTTCCGTAACACACGCCTAAACCGTTACAAGCATGTTCCGGGGCGTTTTCCTATTCCTTCCAACCTGGCAACGGCCCAAGCCGAGGTCCGTACCTAAGTGGTGCCTTTGCGCTAGTTGCCCCAACCTAATTTTAACGGTTGAGCGCCTTCCGCGCTCACCAAAAGTACGGTAACGCAGCATCGGCCATCTGAGGCCAACTGCATTTTGTCCATTAGAAAGAAAAAAAAAAAGTTCCGGCCTTTTTGAACGCGGAACGTGGACGAGTACAGATGTCAGTTCTAGATTTAATAACTATCTACCTACATTGTGTGTATCTATGGAATCATATCGTGAAGTGTGGACTCTTTGGCTACTATGGTATAACAATTTGTTATTAGCCAAAGATCTCCGACTAAATTTAAAACGAAAGGGGCATGTATGTGTTTCTCCGGGGTGTTGTCTGCCACCAAATAAACAGGAATAATTTTATTTCGGTTGGACTTCGGATATTTTGGAGAACATAGACCGGCTATACCTAAACCTACCTACAGCGACGTAGAGAAATGATTCCATGGTATTTCAGTTTAGTTTTGAATAACATTACCTTTCCCATCCATCCCATCAAGTGTTGGTCGGTCTGGTTAGCCGGATCGATAGACATTTGAAGGACATTACCTTTCCCATCCATCCCATCAAGTGTTGGTCGGTCTGGTTAGCCGGATCGATAGACATTTGAAGGACATTACCTTTCCCATCCATCCCATCAAGTGTTGGTCGGTCTGGTTAGCCGGATCGATAGACATTTGAAGGACATTACCTTTCCCATCCATCCCATCAAGTGTTGGTCGGTCTGGTTAGCCGGATCGATAGACATTTGAAGGACATTACCTATCCCATCCATCCCATCAAGTGTTGGTCGGTCTGGTTAGCCGGATCGATAGACATTTGAAGGACATTACCTTTCCCATCCATCCCATCAAGTGTTGGTCGGTCTGGTTAGCCGGATCGATAGACATTTGAAGGACATTACCTTTCCCATCCATCCCATCAAGTGTTGGTCGGTCTGGTTAGCCGGATCGATAGACATTTTAAGGACATTACCTTTCCCATCCATCCCATCAAGTGTTGGTCGGTCTGGTTAGCCGGATCGATAGACATTTGAAGGACATTACCTTTCCCATCCATCCCATCAAGTGTTGGTCGGTCTGGTTAGCCAGATCGATAGACATTTGAATAACATTACCTTTCCCATCCATCCCGTAGTCTTTAGTATTAAGGAATGCATGCATTAGTATAACCTTAACCTGTTGGTCTTTGGATCATTAGGCGCCTGGTTAAAATATTAAATATTAAACAATTATAAAAAAATCATCCTGTGTTTCTTTCTATATTTTTATTGGAGTCTATTGACCTTGATACGTACTGCTTGTTTGATTGTCTTTAATCTGTGTGAGAAATTTTATCTGAATATTCCATTCTTGCGTTCTTTCATTTTATTACGTGACTTTACAGGTACTACTGATCATTTTTGGGTACTATCTACCTCTTACGTATGATTTTAATTCTGATTTATTGAACCTCATGTGTATTCTTCAAACAAAATTTAATTGACTTTACAGGTGTCTACTGAAATTATTGATCACATTTTACACCTAAAACATTTGAATTTATTCTTAATAGCCCAGCTATTATTATTGTCGAGTATTTTAATCTGACTTACACTTTGAAATAACCATTAGTTAGGGTTTATTTCTGACAGGCGTATTCGAATTACAGTCTATTATTTATTATGAATCTTATTCTTTGAATAAATCTAAAATCCAACCTTTTTATAAAACTTCTGTGTTGAATTCGAAAGAAATTATTCACAATTATTTACATAGTGGTATCGATTGAGGAGAAAGAGAACTCAATTTTGATATCCTCGTTTATACACATGCCAAACAGAGAGTAGTGCAAAGAGAATCCTGACTAGAATAGAGGGAGGACCTTGATGTCCCTAAACGAGTTTATCAAACACTGATACCTACTATCTTAAGTTTTAAAAAAAAAGAGATGTTTTGAATTTTGAATTTAATTTAGAAGTTCCTTTGATCTAATTATCTCATTTTGACATTAACAAGTTAGATTTATTTAATATTTACTTGTTCAAAGTTGTGATTTTGGATTATTACTTTGAAGTCAAATAAATCAATATTAACTTCAAAATTGAATATAAATTAGTATCAAAATTTGTAGCAAAGATAGATACTCAGTTTTTATATCTAGTTAAGAGAATCCTATCTAAAATAGAAGGATGATTTTGGTGTACCTGGTCAGATCTATTAAAATACTGTCGGTCCTCTTCTATGCTACTTTATATTTGAAGTCATTTATTTTAGTACCTACTACTAGAAATTCTTCAAGTCAAAACAATTAAGCTCACTGAACGAAATCAAACCATGGCCATATCTATATAAATAAATATTTACCAACATCAAATCATGGTGCTACTGGTTCTAAAATAGGTCGTAGAATCTAAAAAGAGCTTAGTCCTATTCATATCAAAAATTCATTAAGAGCCTGCAGTTCAATTTGAGTTTTTAAACTCTTAAGATTCGGGTAGTTATAATCTTACCTATTCTTAGCTATTTAAATTCTATGTTAATTACAAACTAATCAATTATGATTACTGACTTTTAAGTAAATAAGCCTATATAATTACACACCTATAATATTCTAATATGAATTTCATAGGTTAAACATTATTCTTAAATGAATAAATTACCTTCAAGTTATAAACGGAAACTTCTGTCTTATAAATAGACATACCTATTTAATCAAGACATACCTATTTAAACAAGACATACCTATTTAATAGTGAACTCTTAGTGTTCTTGGAGGAAATTCAACGGAAACTTCTGTCTTATAAATAGACATACCTATTTAATCAAGACATACCTATTTAATCGTGAACTCTTAGTGTTTTTGGATGAAATTCTTAGGTTGAACATTCATCTAATGAGTAAATAGTTATATCTATTCAGAATCAATAGAATTCCTAGAAACTTTAAAAACAAAGTTGAAACTTATAGTTTATAGATAAAAGAACTTATTCATATTATAAACCAATATAGTTTAATTTTGGTTGGAATTCATAAAGTAAACATTACTATCGCAAGTTCGAAAATTTAGATAATATTCAATTTATGAATATATTGAAATGTAAGTATTTTACCTAAATAAAGGGAATTGAAAATATCATCCCTTAATTTTAAAGGTATTGTTTTTGAAGTTTTCCTAATCTATTAGATATTTGTTCCTTTTCCGCTATTAAATATATTTATATTTGGCGTTGGTTTGGAAAGACAGTAGTGGGGAGGAGGCTGTACTGTCCCGCATAAATTTATTTATGCGGATTTAAACATTCTGCATAAATGTAATTATGCGGCCCTTTGTTTATCCCTATAAAGAACTAAACAGACATCGATTTGAAAAGCATAGTCTTTTGCTTTTCAAATTGGTTTCTTTAAAATGATTTTCAATCCCCTGAATCAGTATTTATAAATATATTTAATAAACTCGTAGAATTATTTGAAATTATAGAATCAACTAGTTTTTACTACCGTTCTTAATATTAATTAAGGAGTTTAAAATTCTAGCCTTGGGAAGGTATAAATCTTAAATTTTATTCTTTAAAATTCTTTGTTTTTTTTAGAATACTGAGCAGTATTATATTAGTTTTAAACTTTATTAGGTATAACCCTATATTATATATATTATGGTATCTTATTATTACTTTATCATTTTTGTTAATAACCCTCCTATTTAGTACTATTTATGTATTAGGAAAATTTCGTTAAAACTAAAATAGGTAGTGTAGGACTTGACTTAATAACTTAAAAGAACTTGGATTACTGCGATCACACAACGATCGGTCCTACCACTAAAACTAGACGATCACCTTGGCCAAACTTATTATCAGAAAACCCATATCTAGTAAAGCATAACACACTTCAAAGATCCAAGCATTGCCTACTATGATAATATAAATACGAAGCAGTAAAGTAAGTACGTAATAGTTCAGAGCTAACAGTAAATTTGGGATCGAGTTCAATTTAGGAGTTCTAGTTAAGAGTTTTAAGTAGTAGTCGGGGTGGGTTAAAAAAAAGTACAATTCAGGGGGTTCGATTGACGAGGAGGGGGAAGTTACACTGTGAACAGGACAACATTTGATTGACATGACGTTTCCATTGTAGACCTTCTACATCAATAAAATAACTTACACCTGACACAGACTCTCCTATAATCAAACCTTGAACCCATGGCCTGCCACCTTTCCTATAATCCTTGACCATTACTTTCTGTCCAAGTACAAATTTTGTTTCTCTATTCTCTTCATCTCTCTTCTCTAGCTTCTCCCGCACTATGTCTGATATGGGTGGTGGTCGCAATAAACTAAACCTGTTCATAATCTCCCTGCCTAACATTAATCGAGCCGGTGAAGTGGTGCGCTGAGGTGTGCTTCTGTAGTCAAACAAAAACAAATTAACCGCTGAAATCAAGCTGTGACCACTTTCTCTTATTTTAGTTATAGCTGATTTAAATGTTTCCACAAATCTTTCTGCTGCACCGTTAGTAGCTGGATGGAACGGTGGCGTGAATGTGTTTAATTTGATTTGATTTGCAGAAATTCTGAAATTCATGACTCGTAAATGTGCGACCATTATCGGTAACTAAATGCACAGAGTAACCAAAACGAGTAAACAACTTCTTTAAAATATCTATTGTTCGTTTACTAGTAATGTTTGTTATTTCATATACCTCGGGCCATTTTGAGAAACTATCCACTATCACTAAAAACATTTTATTATAGAATGGCCCCAAAAAATCGGCATGTATCCTGTACCAACTAGATGGAGGTACAGGCCATGGTTTCTGTGTTGGTGTCAGTGTTTTGCTGTTTTGTAAACATATCATACATTTTTTTGTCACATTGTCTATATCTGAATCTAAATTAGGCCACCAAAAGTATGACCGTGCAATTTCTTTCATTCGGACAATTCCGAAATGACTTTTATGGACTTCAGCCAAAACTAGTTCCCTCATATTCTCTGGCACTAATATGCGGTAGCCCCAAAATAAGCAGCCTCTATCCAAAGTTAATTCGTTTTTTCTATTATTAGTCCGATGAACGAGGCAATTCTTTGTATGCACACCCTAACAATAATTCCTCTGTCGCTGAAACTTTGCTATGTGATAAAGTAAGGTTTATAGATTACGGTTAACAAGTAATCTAGGATTTTTTTAAATTTTAAATTAGGTATTTCTACCTAAACATGACAATCACTTATAACATTCGGTGGAAAATTGCTCAGTCCGAAATTTCTTCGGTATATGTTAGTATACATTAATGAGTATAGATATGTAACGGTATCCAGGAATATTTCGATTTCAGTGAGGCAGAAATTAAAGAATATCTGTTTTTTTATCACAACTTTTCCAGGAAAATTGCTCAGTCAGTTTTTTTTTGTACGTGTAAGGTTGTTTAAACGAATCGCCTTGCAGAGTTATCTAAAAGATTTGCCTTTTCGTTCATAGCATTATGGTTTTTTGGAAATAACTTTCGGTGGAAAATTGCTCCGTCCTTTTTATTCATTTATTAGTTAAAGTACACTTAAATACAACAGCTTATTAAAGTATAGAGACACGATCGTAAACTTCAAATATCAACTCACAAATATTGAAAATTTCATGTTACTCCGGTGTCACTGGCCAATATTTGACGTTTGAGATCATCTCGATAGCGTCTCGGTAACATTATTAATTGTTCGTGCTGAGCCCACAGAACCCCGCGCGGTACGAAAATTGTCTAAGTATAAAATGTTGATATTTAAAAGTTTATGTGTTTATGCGAAATTTTATTGGATAACTTACAATTCTATTATAATAAGGTATACTGTAACTAACAAATGAATAAAAAAGGACGGAGCAATTTTCCGCCGAAAGTTATTTCCAAAAAACCATAAAGCTATGAACGAAAAGGCAAATCTTTTAGATAACTCTGCAAGACGATAAGTTTAAACAACCTTACACGTACAAAAAAATAAAAACTGACTGAGCAATTTTCCTGAAAAAGTTGTGATAAAAAAACAGATATTCTTTAATTTCTGCCTCACCGAAATCGAAATATTCCTGGATACCGTTACATATCTATACTTATTAATGTATACTAACATATACCCAAGAAATTTCAGACTGAGCAATTTTCCACCGAATGTTATAAGTGATTTTCATGTTTAGGTAGAAATACCAAATTTAAAAATAAAAAAGATCCCAGATAACTTGTCAACCGTAATTTATAAACCTTACTTTATCACACTGCAAAGTTTCAGCGACAGAGGAATTATTGTCAGGGTTAAACCCCTCACTGACTGGACTAAATAGGTATAATGATCATAGAGCTCATGACTATCAATCATGCAAGTCAGTGATACCACAGAAAAAACACTACATAGCAGATACCAAGGATGTTCATACACAGATTCACGCATGGTTCATCTTAGGCGAACTCTACATCTCATTACTCCACTACATCTATATTCCTATTTCTATGGGATCATTCCCGAATACCACCAGCAAAAAACCACACATAGTTTCAATATAAATGACAAGAATACTAGGATCTATCTAGTCGATGGATGGAGGCGGCTCAAGACCGTTCGTCGTGGCATTCTAAGGGGTGGCCTATGTCCAGCAGTGGACTTCTATAGGCTGATGATGATATATTCAACTAGCATATCTAAAATGGATGTTTACAGGTACAGGTGAACCGGTTATGTTATTATTATTTCTAAGATTATTATTATGTTATGTTTGTCTACAAACATACTTCTCTATACCTGCCTACAGCATGGATATCATGCACAGTGTATAGTCTTTATTTCCTCTTCCCCCCGGACCTCCATATGGTGTAGACGTGTAAACTAAACTCATACGAGATTATTTTCTCAAATAAAATTAATAATAGCACAAATTAAATCAAGCCCAAAAATTAGGAGTGCATAAGTAGTAAGGAGTAACTTAGCACCCAAGCCAGCACCCAAGTCAACAGGCGGAATCTACCATACGGACAAGTCTCCCTCCCACGCACGCAAGTACAATATACTTTGTTTTACTCGGCTGCCTGACAAGTGATCACGCGTCGTGACGATGAAGTGGACCGTGCGCTGCTTACATCTAGACGTCTGTGTCCCACTCGTGTACGTCCTGCTCACTCACTAACTGCAGTTCAAAACCGGTCTAAGCGCGTTTCCTGCAAATTTAGACTCTACGTGCACGGCATAGACATTGCCTCATCGTTTCTGCTTGCCTGGTACTGCGATATTTGGCACGCTCACCCCGTCAAACGCCTTGCCTTTGCGCATACAGTGTTACTCTCTCGGCACTTCTAGCTGCCTGGTACTTATCATGAGCGAGACTACGATGAACAAGTCTCCTTCCGAGAGTAACATAAGCAAATTAAGTTCGGATACTACTCCTCCTAGCTACGTTTTTCTACGAGGAAAAAGAGCAAGAGATGCTGAATGGTGTGATGATTTGCGTAATTTTAGAGAAGAAATGAAAGTCATGATTAGAGAGCTGATGACCGAACAAGAAACTAAACTCAAAAAGTTGTTTGCCCCTTCTCTGGCAGAAATTCAAAATTCTAACCGTAGCATTGATGCCTCTGTTACTCAAGTAATTGCGCAAAATGAAGAATTGACAAAGAAAATTGAGCTTCTGGAAAATGAGCGAATGAAAGATAGAGAACGAATTACGTTGTTGGAGGACAGGTTTGAGGAGCTGCAGAGGGGCAGTCGCAAAACTAATATAGAAATTAAAAATGTGCCTAAAAACAACTCTGAAGATAAAGAAGATCTCGTAAATATGGTTCTGCGGCTAGGAAAATCCATTAACTGCAATTTTAACAAGTCAGATGTAAAAGACATTTATAGAGTAAGAGAAAAGAAAGATGGGCAGAAAAACACACCAATTGTGGTAGAATTCTCCTCTACTATCGTGAAGACTGACGTCCTGAAAAAGAGCAAAGCTTACAACATTAGAGACAAAAGTAAGCTCCGTGCTAAGAACCTAGGCTTTACGAAGAACGAGGAGACACCTATATTTGTGTCTGAGCAATTGACGGTGAAGGGTTCACGCCTCTTTTTCCTTGCCAGGGACCTCGCCAAATCAAAGGGGTATAAATTCTGTTGGACATCCTATGGCCGTGTTTACGTGAGAAAGTCTGAAAATACTCCAATTATTCTAGTTAAATCTGAAAATCAGGTTCAGAGCCTGTTTCAGGCTACGTGACTCTTGCATTTATTAGGATGTACCTTTGCGAGAGATCTACCTTATTATAAAATCGTAGGGAAACTTTATTTTATTTGTTTATTATATATATCGATAAATTTTGTCTTACTTTACACACTTCTACATAAAACACAAACACACGAAACACTACCATTAATACACACAAAACAATTCAAAACGAATTTTGCTGGCCTTGCTTTCTCAATTTCCATGAGCAAACCCTATAAACTAAATATACTGAACAACTATACACAAATATACGAACTACTTAAAAATAACACGCGACGCCTACTAGGAAAGAATGAAATTTCCTTATTCAACACTCCATGATGGACAAGCCTTTAGAAGTAAATGAATTAGACAATGCTGAAATTGCGCATTCTTTTGAATGCGCACCTGTTGAACTCTCCAAACTGTTATCTGTTAAACCTACGGATTTAACTATAATTTCGCAGAATATAAGAAGTATTTACAAAAACATAGATGACCTACAATTAAACTTGAGTCAACTAAAATTTGAAACTGATGTTATTGTGTTAACAGAATGTAGACTTACTCAGAATAAACCTATTCCTAACCTAACGAACTACAACTCTTTTGCGACTACACTTCATTTAAACCAAAACGATGGGGTCACTACCTTCATTAAAAGTACGCACAAAACTATGGTTAAAGAAATAAAATTGTCACATGCTTCTTGTCTACAAATAAATATATACAATACGGTTATTATATGTATTTACAGATCCCCATCTAACTCTAATGCTGAATTATTTATAAATTCCCTAAACACGTACTTAGAAAATATAAAAAGTTACGAAAAAATTATAATAGTAGGGGACATAAATATAAATACTTTACCCAGATCGACGGAAAATAGTCAAGAAAGGAGCAATAGATTAAACTATTTAAACATGTTATCCATGCATGGTCTGTTGCCAGGGCATAACCTACCTACAAGGGTAGATAGTTGTTTAGACCACGTCCTGATAAAAATAAATAAAAATAAAAACTCTGCCGTAGTTGCCGTGCTACAAACCTCTGTTACTGACCACCTTATGGTACTGCTAAGCCTTTCTAAAATCACAGATAAAAATTTTTGCAAGTCAAAAATAGTTGTTAATTACGAAAATGCTCTGAAAAACTTAAGTGAGCAAAGTTTTAAATACTTATTTGAACTAGATGATCCTAATACTGTATGTAAACTATTAATTACTATGATACAAAAATGTCTCATTGACAACACAATAACTGTACGTATATCTAGAAGTAATCAAATATTAAAGCCCTGGATTACACAAGGCATCTTGCGTTGCATTATAAACAGAAACAATATGCAAAGAAAACTACGTGCAGACTCTTATAATGAAACATTAAAGATAACCTATAGAAGATATAGGAATTACTGTAATAACCTAATCAAGAAACTTAAAAGAAAATACAATAAATCTTCGAAAAATAGTAAAATCTTATGGAAAACTATTAATAACATAACTAATTATAAATCCACAAAGACACCGAATATACAATTACTTAATACGAAGGCTTCACCAAAGGAATCAGTTAATTTTGTAAATTCATTTTTCTCAAATATAGGGAAATCTCTGGCTGAAAGTATTTCTCTACAAAATATGACAGACAACCATTCATTTTCTGCTCTTACTCTACCTTCCAGTCAAGTATCATCTTTTGTACTCCTTGAAACAGATCCCATTGAACTCCATAATGTCATAATTAATCTCAAATCTGAAAGTGCACCCGGATGGGATAACATACCTACTAAATTTCTAAAACTATCCAAGCATATTTTAATTCCAGTTTTCTGTCATCTAGTAAACCTGTGTTTTACTAAAGGAATATTCCCTTTTCTCCTAAAGCATTCGATTGTAACACCGGTTTATAAAAGTGGAGAGAGAGGTGACGTAAATAATTACAGACCTATTTCCGTGTTGCCATCTATATCTAAAATAATGGAAAAACGAATTAATAACCGACTTTTACTCTATTTAAATAATTTAAACATTCTGTCAAACTTGCAATATGGTTTTAGACCAGGACTTTCTACTGAAGACGCTGTTGCAGCAATCAGTAACCTTATTGTGCAACGAGTCGATAGCGGAAAGAAGTGCCTGACGGCATTCCTTGACCTCAAGAAAGCTTTTGATACTGTGTCTGTAGAAATTCTTATCAAAAAGCTGGAACATGTAGGGGTGCGAGGAGTGCCGCTAGCTCTTCTGGCAGACTACTTATGTGATCGTAAGCAAAGTGTTAAAATTGGTGATTTTACTAGTGATAACGTGACTATTAGCTATGGTGTTCCTCAGGGTAGCGTACTGGGCCCGACTCTATTTTTGGTTTACATAAATGACCTTTGTAACCTCAAATTAAACAGCGCGAATATCTTTTCTTATGCAGATGATACTGCTATCGTATTTACTGGCACATCCTGGAATGACGTTAAAAAAAGAACCGAAGAGGGACTCTCTGATGTATCTAAATGGCTAAACCTAAATTTACTAACCCTAAATATCTCTAAAACTAACTTTATGACCTTTTCTAAATATAATAACAGCCAACCCTGTCTCGATTATAACCTAAAAATACACGAATGTAACCTCAATGACGCTTCTTGTGATTGCCCTAACATCAATAAAGTAGCAACCACAAAATACCTGGGAATCATGATTGATCAACGTCTGTCCTGGCATGCTCACATCGAACTCCTGATGAACAGAGTTCGTAAATTAATCTGGATTTTTAAAATTTTACGTCATTTTGCACCTAAGGACTTAATCAACCAAATCTATACATCTTTGGCACAATCAATTCAAAATTATTGTTTACCAGTCTGGGGTGGAGCTACCAAGACAAAGTTCTTGGAACTCGAAAGAGCACAGAGGTCTTTGTTAAAAGTGATGTATTTCAAGCCCTACCAATACTCTACGGATATGCTCTACCGAGATTCAGGACTACTGTCAGTCAGGAAACTCTACATTCTTAGCGCCGTTTTGAGGGTCCATAGATCTCTTGAGTACAACCCCAAAAAGCTCAATAAGCGAAGAAATTATAAAGTAGCTATTTCAATTGGTGCTCGGTCTCAATTTGCATCGCGACAGTATGCCACGCAATCAACCTACCTCTACAACTCCATAAATAAAATTTTGAATATTTACCCCATGAATAATTATAAATGTAAAAAATATCTTAATGAATGGCTATTGACACTAACCTACGAGCAAGCAGAAAAACTTCTGGAAATTGTTTCGTGAGACACACATACACATACATGCACACACATATACATGCACACACACACACACATCATCACACACACACATACTCTCTCACACATACACACACACATCCTCACACACACGCACACACACACACAACTTAACTTTGATCAATTTCAGTTTACCTTATTTTATTTTATTTTGTTTTATTTTATTTAACTTCATTTCTTAACTTTTAAATTAAATTTGTTAAACTTTTTTACCTATGTACTAAAATTAATATATTTAATCAAAGAAGCTAGTTCCTACGGAAGAGCGAGACCCTCTAATACAGGTATTTTCATACTTAAAAGAGGGTCCCAAACCCATGAGATGTAATATGATTAAGTTTACCGAAATAAATATTTGTATTTGTATTTGTATTTGTATATTCTAAGATATACACATACATGACTTAATACACACAGTAGCATATATCTTGAAATTTCTTTGTTTACAAAAAATTCTAAAGGCTCCTACACACTATGCCGGTGGCTTTTTGCCGCGCGGGTATGCCGATATACGCCGCGGGTACACAGAATACCCGCCGCCGGGCACGCCAGCATAGTGTGTAGGAGCCTTAAGTAAAAAATCAGGGTTTATCTGATTATGCTTTTTATAATTATGCTGCATCTCGATAAAATAAGTTAGGTGTTACGTGTACTTAGCGGTACACTTACTTGCGTACCGATAAGCTCGATGTGATCATGCTCACTACCCAAGGTAAGGTATAGATCGTAAGGTCGCGTGGGTTAAAATCCGGAAGTTACGTTAATTTGCTATTTGTACAATCTGATGTTGTCAAAGTCTCAGTCAAGTCATGTTCTAGTAAAGCGGTGGCTTTACTAAAAACTTTGGTGAAGATTTTCCACTCCATTGGAAAGTCACGCAATATTTACCGCACCGCGCCTCGTACGGCGCCTACAAACATCATTCTTCTTTGTCCACCTACACCAACTTTTCGACAGTTTCCTTTTATTTCTCCAATAGTCCGATGAACGAGGAAATTCTTTGTATGCACACCCTGACAATAATTCCTCTGTCGCTGAAACTTTGCAGTGTGATAAAGTAAAGTGTATAGATTACGGTTGACAAGTTATCCAGGATTTTTTTTGACTTTTAAACTAGGTATTTCTACCTAAACATGAAAATCACTAATAACTTTCGGTGGAAAATTGCTCTGTCCAAAAATTCCTTCGGTATATGTTAGTATACATTAATAAGTATAGATATGTAACGGTATCCAGGAATATTTCGATTTCGGTGAGGCAGAAATTTAAGTACATCTGTTTTTTTATCACAACTTTTTCAGGAAAATTGCTCGGTCAGTTTTTATTTTTCTGTACGTCTAAGGTTGTTTAAACGAACCGCCTTGCAGAGTTATCTAAAACATTTGCCTTTTCGTTCATAGCTTTATGGTTTTTTGGAAATAACTTTCGCCGGAGAATTGCTCCGTCCTTTTTTATTCATTTATTAGTTAAAGTACACTTAAATGCAACAGCTTTTTAAAGTATCCAATAAAATTTCGGCGTCGCATACGCATTTTAGACTATCAACATTACGCGCACAGCCGCCGGGAGCAATGACCTTTACTTCTTCTTGAGACAATAGTTTTGATCAATGAGAATCAATATATATATAAGGCAAATATCACCCACCTACTCGCTGACTCATCACGATCTCAAGAATTAAAAGGCCTACAAACTTGTGGCATGAATGTTTCTTCCAGCTTCTAAGTGCTTGTAAGTTTAATATTTGTATGAAAAAGTTAAGAGCCAACTTGAACCTAACGCCTACGCGTTACAGCATATGACATCACATAGAAGTTCGAATTTGAAAGCTGAAACAAAATCGTAAAGGTCCTCAGATGAAAAAAATTAGAGACAGAGTCGTTGTGAACAAACAGCTAAATTAGTAAGGCCAATTTTATATCCATGTGTGCATGACGCGGTGTACGTAAGAAGAATGCTGTTTTGACCTATTTCAAATAAGTTAAGATTAATTCATTTTATTTAAGTAACAATACGAGACATGTGGCCCTCTGTTTCACTCGTTTGTTTTATTTCTTTGATTTGAAGCGTGATGATTTTATGCTAAATACCTTCTTCAAAGTAGGTATGAATTTTCAAAAATCAAATAAATTTTCTATTATCGAGTGATTAAATAACCAGTGAAGTGCGAGTCAGGTATAGAGCCACGCGGGCCTGAAGTCAAGTCGCAGTTTTTCCTTCATAACATTTTAAAATGTCAGCCACTTTTTTAAATTCTCACAACAGATTCTTGCTTGGTGATCTCATGGGGTTAGAAATATGAATTTTGTATTTGTCCATCGCGTCGGAAGATAGCAATATATCTATTATATTATTGGTATCCTATTATACTATGACATCCATTTA
Organism: Epirrita christyi; assembly: GCA_951392215.1. Taxonomy (NCBI): domain Eukaryota; kingdom Metazoa; phylum Arthropoda; class Insecta; order Lepidoptera; family Geometridae; genus Epirrita; species Epirrita christyi. The sequence continues at coordinate 234,466 of OX595861.1, forward strand.
AAACAATAATAAAAACAAACCTCATATGATTGGCGCTGTCAGGTAAAACTATATGGCAAACTATTATAACACGATTCCCTAAGAAAATACTCTACCATTCAAGAAATAATAAATATCTTCTTATTGCGTGCATATAATGCGGAACGTTCTATCTTTCTTTTTTTTCATCTGACGGTCTTACCACAAAGTACATAAAGGCGGCGCGCCACCAGACAGAGGGTCCGCTCAGAACAAAGCGCCATTTCTGGTAAGCACATGTTAACGTTATTAGTGCAGGCATTTGTCACTTGATGACAAAATGAGTAGCGGTATTATTACGCTTGCAGTGTATTTGGTTGTTTAAATACAACAAATGCAAACGTTCTTCACCTTTCCAAACGAGATTGTTTGTAACTTGTTCCTACTCCTTTTCAAAATTCTGAATGAATACAGTAGCAGTACCTTAGTGAGTCAGACAAGTTTAGGTAATTATTTTCAAGGACGGTGGGAGCGGACCTTCTGTCTTTTTCTATATTTTGTGGTTTTACCTAAACTGTCAAATTTTGTAACGTCGATCATTTCTTCTTCGATGCGTCGGCTGTTTTTATGACGACTTCTAGGTGGCCAGTATGTTTCAATTTACTTCTAACGAGATTTAAAAAATGTACAACTTATACATTATAAAAATAAGCTTGCCAAGTTCGAGTCGTAAGTACTCGAGTAGGTGTGCTGACTTACGGTTTTGTGTAGCTTTCCATGATTTTGATATATTTTCAGTAATTTATTTTAATTTTTTATTCAAAAACGAGTCGGGTATCCCTGAGAGAATATTCAATTGCGTAATAGTTTTGATTATTTTCACAGTCACTCGCGATAACTTTCGTTTAATTCTTTATCGTATTCTCAATATTCTTATTTTTTCCACATCTTTAGAGATAAGTTTAAGGACAGCTACTTTTAGTTCTTTTTTTTCGTTGTAAAAGTGTTAAATAAGTTGCTCATAGTATTATCCAAAAAAAAAACAGAACCTCGATAACCAAAAACGGAATGCGGATCTCTAAGCAAAAAAGCTGTGTCAAAAGTGGAAAAGCAGTGTATCTGGCAGCCTTTGCGCGGAGCGCATGCGTGGTGCGGTACCCCGCTTTTATCAGAGGCCCAAGCACAAATATCTTAAGAACCCAGCGAAGGATGAACTGCCCATACAAACGTAATACCGACGTCATTTGTAATTCGAGCATATTTCCACCATATTATGCTATTATTCGGATTCGGAAAGTATTTATCTATGTTCCCAGATAGTTTTTTTTATCAAAATATATACCTAAAATGAAATGTAAGCGAATTACTTTTTGTATATTTTTACGACCTAAACGACATGTTTTCATCTTATTTATTTCGTATTAAAAACAACGATATGTTACGTATTTTATGTGTAGAAACATATCTTATATTGTCAAGTAACAGAATAACAACACGATATAAAAAAAACAACAAGTTTTTATTCATCATTTTTGGTATTACGGAACTTGAACAAATTTCTAAAAAATTCTGAACGCCCATATTGCTATCGCGTCAGAACCGAGGGCCAGTCGGGGAACTACGGTTGTGTGATGTTTGACAACTCGACAGGCACTCACACTAGTACACTGTGTAACCCCGCGCTTCGCTTGCTCTTGTGTTTGTTCACCTATTTATTTGTTATATATGACATTGCAATATTTTTGTCATTTTATTTAGATTTCCCTTGTGATTTGGAATGAAGTAACCTAGGTAACTAACATACCTACGACTTGTGCTTTGTTTACCATTCAGTACCTAGTTTTTGCGTGAAATAGTAGCGGCTCAACTTTCCAATAGCGACTGTGAGCTCGGAGGTTCATATTTATATCACATAAAGTTTCACATAACACAAGCCTAAATATGAAATGGCGTACTGCGGAAACCAATAGTTTTAGCATTGTGAGCTATGACAAAAAATCAAAGAAAAATATTTCAAAGTAAATGCTCAACTTTCCTTTAGCGACTGTGACCTACGAGGTTCATATTTTAATGACATGTAGGTTGACATAGCACAAGCCTGAATATGAAATGGCGTACTGCGGAAACCAATAGTTTTAGCATTGTGAGCTATGACAAAAAAATCAAAGAAAAATATTTCAAAGTAAATGCTCAATTTTCCTTTAGCGACTGTGACCTACGAGGTTCATATTTTTATCACATGTAGGTTCACATAGCACAAGCTTGAATATGAAATGACGTACTGCGGAAACCAATAGTTTTAGCATTGTGAGCTATGACAAAAAAATCAAAGAAAAATATTTCAAAGTAAATGCTCAATTTTCCTTTAGCGACTGTGACCTACGAGGTTCATATTTTTATCACATGTAGGTTCACATAGCACAAGCCTGAATATGAAATGGCGTACTGCGGAAAAAAATGGTTTTGGAGCTATTCATTGTTGAAATGTGCTAAAAACCGGTTGCCGATCTCCATATTTTGGTGATATTTTACTTTTTGTCAGTGTTCGGATACGATTTTCGGTTTTTGACATTCACCCCCTCCCCTCCCCCTTTAAGCCTTATACTTACAGTCGCTAAAGGAAAGTCCTTCGATGAATTCTAAAACAGGAGTAAGCACGTAAACAATCTCAACTCTGAGAACACAAACAATGACAGAGTTCATTGACGTTCAAGGAATACGTAACCGACTGGACCGTAAGAGCAAAAAACACGACTAGTTGAAAATTGAGAAACCACCAATTTTTAGCAAAATATACCATTTGGTCTGTCACTGTCATTTTAAAAAGCCGAAAATCATATGGGAACACTGATAAAAAGTAAAATATCACCAAAACATGGCGTTCGGAAAGCGGTTATTAGCAAATTACAAAAATGAATAGCTCCAAAACTATTGGTTTCCGCAGTACGCCATTTCATATTTAGGCTTGTGCTATGTGAACCTACATGTGATAAAAATGTGAACTTCCTAGCTAGCAGTCGCTAAAGGAAAGTTGAGCGTATACTTTGAAATATTTTTCTTTGATTTTTTGTCATAGCTCACAATGCTAAAACTTTTTGTTTCCGCAGTACGCCATTTCATATTTAGGCTTGTGTCAACATGTGATAAAAATATGAACCTCCTAGCTCACAGTCGCTATTGGAAAGTTTAGCCAAACTCAACGATCATCAAAGCACCAACCTGCCCCCTTATTCCCTGTGACCAAACGTAACATAACGCGGGCTCGTTACGATATCTGCGTGGAATCATCGCTGAATCGTATGAGTGACGTCACACGTTATTGAAAAGAAATCTCATAGGTCATAGCGAATAACCACCCTGATCACATTTATTGGAAAAAAGTTTGTGCTCGCGAGTTCTAACTGTTCGCAGAACTAGGTACCAAGGAGTTTTTATTGCTAGATATATAAATGTAAAAGTTTGTGACAAATGCCAAATATGCCAAGAAATTATTTTTGTCAAATGCTAGTTTGCATAAAAAATAAATACCACCTACGAATTATGAATGGTAACGGCCACAGAATAGAAATAAGTGTTCGGCTGTGCCCCGCGCGCGCCTGCGTTAGCCAAACAGGGACAGCAATATGCAGGCCGACTTTTGCGCTATTCTCGAGTTGATTTAGCGTCCGGCCATCCCCGCCACCTTAAGTTACCGAGACACGATCGTAAACTTCAAAAATCAACTCACAAATATTGAAAATTTCTAGGTACCCCGGTGTCACTGGCCAATATTTGACGTTTGTGATCGTCTCGATAGCGTCTCGGCAACATTAATTGTTCGTGCTGAGCCCACAGAACCCCGCGCGGTACGAAAATTGTCTAAGTATAAAATGTTGATATTTAAAAGTTTACGTGTTTATGTGTTTTGGCGAAATTTTATTGGATAACTTACAATTCTATCATGATAAGGTATACTGTAACTAAAAAATTAATAAAAAAGGACGGAGCAATTTTCCGCCGTAAGTTATTTCCAAAAATCCATAAAACTATGAACGAAAAGGCAAATCTTTTGGATAACTCTGCAAGGCGATTAGTTTAAACAACCTTACAAGTTCAAAAAAATAAAAACTGACGGAGCAATTTTCCTGAAAAAGTTGTAATAAAAAAACAGATATTCTTAAATTTCTGTCTCACTGAAATCGAAATATTCCTGGATACCGTTACACATCTATACTTATTAATGTAAACTAATATATACCGAAGGAATTTTGGACAGAGCAATTTTCCACCGAAAGTAATTAGTGATTTTCATGTTTAGGTAGAAATACCTAGTTTAAAAATAAAAAAAATCCTGGATAACTTGTCAACCGTAATCTATATACTTTACTTTATCATACTGCAAAGTTTCAGCGACAGAGGAATTATTGTCAGGGTTAAACTCCTCACTGACTGGACTATATACAATGGCAGTATTTCTTTATCTAATTCTTTTCTTTGAGGCCACCCATCTGTCAAATATCTAATTATTTTTGAAAAATTTACTTCTCTTTTTGACTCTACTTGTATTTTCTTCCAATTTAATGCTTCTAATTCTGAATTATTTGTATAACAGACAATACTAGAATTTCCAATAACACAAAGTGAATGTATTTCCCTATTTTCACACATATTTTCAACCGTTCTAGACAAAAAAATCAGCTGGGTTTTCACATGACTTGATGTGTCTAACTTTATAATTAAATGCAGAGAGAAATATAGCATAGTGTTGCAATCTCTTAGCAGTCATTTTTGGAATACTTTTTGTTGGGCCGAAAATTCGCACTAACGCTGCGTTATCAGTCTCGAGTTCAAAGAAACGCCCATAGGTATAATTATAGAACTTCGTTATTCCAAAAACAACTGCCATTGCTTCCTTATCAATTGTTGTATATCTCTACTCAACTTCACTTAGTTTTTTACTAGCAAAAGCAATTGGTTTGATTATACCATTTTTATCTCTATTTGACAGTACTGCACCCAAACCTGTGTCCGATGCATCACAAGTTAAAATCAGAGGCAATTGAGGATCATAATGCCTTAAATTACTTACAGATGCTAATTTTTTTTAATTGTTTAATTGTTTATTAATTGTCAACATGTACATTATTTATAGCTTCGGTCTAAGAGTAGCTTATGAAAGTACATGTACCCTGTAGGGCGCTGCAATTTTAATATTATAAGTCACATTATATAAAAAACGCGCATACCTAAAAAGTTAAACTAACAAGTCAATCAATCATAAAAATCAATGTCAAACTAGGTCCTAAATTACTTAAAAGTACAGATTATCAAGTTCAGGCATGTCATTCACAGATTTATAAAGAAGTATAGTATGTCATAACAATTATATTAATAATAATAATAATAATAATAATAAATTTTTATTTCACAAAGCAAGCAATATTACAATTTTAAAAACTAGGTACAATATACTTAACTCAAAGCAATACATTACATTGTAAGGCTTGTGCACTTATTTGATAGGCTTGCAGTATTTACACTAAGTGAAAAACTTGTGCTGTAAATACCGCTATACCTTCCATTTATTAAATTTGATGGATAGCCCAGTTGTGGTTTATAATGGTGAGTGAGTGTAGGTAATATAAATAAAATCGCAGTAAGTACCTAATAATAATAATTCACAATTCAATTAATAATTAACATCATTCAAAAATTCATTCATTCAACAATTCATCAATTTACTAATTCATCAATTCATCTAATCATCAATTCATCAATTCACCAATTCATCAATTCATTCATTCAACAATTCATCAATTCACCAATTCATCAATTCACAAATTCAACCTTCCACCAATCTATCAATTCATCAATTTACTAATCCATTCTTTCTTCAATTTATTAATTAATTAATTCTTCATCAATTAATTTGCCTTAAAAATTTACACATTTACACAGTTTGTTATGAAATTTAAATATAAAGTTGATTTTACAGTAATTCTAAATAACAAACTGAAGACAGAGAAAACTTAACTACATTCATAATAATAATAATAATTCCAACTGTGTGTTACAGTAGCAAGGACGCATCATCCGGAAAAATATGACTGCACATCAGTGATCTAATCATTGGTAAGCAAATATATCATATTATATTACATTATCTTCATTTCAATACTTTATTTTATAGATACCTCTTTATATTATTAATAATTATCTATCATACTTATTATGTTAATCAAATTAAGCGTGTATTGGGTATGGGTGTGTTTATGTATGTGTGAGTGGGTTTGTGTGTGTATTTTTATTGAATAACTTTGAGTAGTTGCTCTGTTTCCTCATAACTAAGTTTTAAAAGCCATTTCATCAATGACTTCTTGCATTCTGACGAGTTAAAGTGCACCAGGTCGCTTATAGCCTTATTAGCTTTATTATATAACAGTGGACCTAGAAACAGTTGTTGGCGTTTAGCAAACACAGTTTTAACTGCAGGTTTAGCCAGGACTCTATCTTTCCTTCGACTGTCAGTCGATAGATTATCGTGAATGTCTACTTTTTTATGTTGAGATAGTATAACACTACAAATGAACAGCTTACGAACAGTTAGTACTTCACAATCACTATATAAGTCCATTGTCGGGAATCTGTAGGGTTTAAAAGTTGCCACTTTTAACACCGCTCGTTGTGCGCGTTCTAATTGTAACATGTATGTGATGCAAGCGCCACCCCAAGCGGTATTACAGTAGGTTAAAATGGATTGGCATAGCGATTTGTACACATTCATTAGCAACCCACGGTCAGCCACATCCCTTAAATTTTTAAATACATATATCAATTTGCGCACACGGCCCGTGAGTACATTGATATGTTTTTTCCAATTAAGTTTATCATCAATTGTGAGGCCTAAATACTTTATATAATGAACCTGTTCCAATTCGGGGCAAACACACGAGCCGTGTGTACAATTTGCATGAGCTTTAATTACTATAGTAGGGGTTTTACAACGTGGATTAGTGAAAGTCATAAATTTTGTTTTGCTAATATTAAGCGAAAGTAAGTTGTCTTGAAGCCATGTGATTACAGTTCTCAGTCCTTTTTCTGCATGGGCTCTAGCCTCCTCCCAGCTTTTGCCTTCAAATATTAGTGCAGTATCATCTGCGTAAGAAAATAATCTACCATTATTGAGTTTTAAATTACACATGTCATTCACATAAACCAGGAAGAGACTAGGGCCCAGTACACTACCTTGAGGGACACCATAGCTCACAGGATGCTCCCCACTAGTTAGTTCCCCTATTTTAGTTTTCTGTGTCCTGCCCGTCAGGTAATCAGATAACAAGCTGAGAGAGCTGTCTCGAACTCCAACCAATTCCAGCTTTTTTATAAGTATGGGAATGGAGACAGTGTCGAAAGCTTTCGCTAAATCTAAAAATATGCCAATTACCTTTTTCTTTTTGTCTATGTTATCCACAATATATTCCACTAGGCCTGTAACGGCATCTTCAGTTGAACGAGCTGATCTGAATCCAAACTGAGCAGGTGACAGGATATTAAATGATTCAAGGTAAGACGTAAGTCTCTTATGGATTACTTTCTCTAAGATCTTAGAAAGGGAAGTCAGGACTGATATCGGCCTATAATTCGCGACACTGTCACCATTTCCACCCTTACAAACTGGCGTGATAATCGAAGTCTTAAAAACCTTTGGAAATACACCAGTCCCCAAACTAACATTACAAACGTGTGTTATTAAAGGTACCAAAGCATGACTACAATGTTTAATAATCGATGTAGAGATACCATCGTACCCAACAGCACAATCATTCTTTAACCCATTTATAATGGAAAATATCTCCGACTCATCAGCCGCTAACATTCCAATTGAGTTTAATTGGGAGGGTAAGCCGCTCAGTCTACTTGTAATGTTACCTACATGACTGTCACTAGATTGAATTTTAGCTGCTAAATTTTTGCCCACATTAACGAAGTAATCGTTAACAAAATCAACTGAGAGTTTTGCATTAGGTTTTATGATAAGCAAAGGGACATTACTCGTTTTGGGTTTTGCTGTATAGGTTATCTGACGTATTGTCTGCCAGGTCTTTTTTATATTTTTCCTATGTTTTTCTAACTCACTTTTTTCATGTTCTATTTTAACTTTCTTTAGTAATTTATTACAAAAATTTCTGTACCTTGCATACGTTAGCTTCAGAACTGCATTATTTTGGGGCTGTTTTAACTGCAAATGCATTCTGTCACGTGTCCGAATACATCTTAGTAGACCCGGCGTGATCCAGGGCTTGATTATGCGTTGATTATGCGGTACCCTAAAAATACGCGTGCTCGCTTTTACTATTTCGATAAGTTTACTCACTAGTAATTCTGCTGCAATGTTCGCATCTAGGATGTTTAATATTTGTGAAAAGTCTGTAATATTTAGTTGCTCACTAACAGTATTAAAGTTTGTTTTCGATACAAGTCTTTTAGGTGCATTCGTCTTTCCCATTTTCGCTATACTAAGTAAAGCTGGACAGTGATCAGTTAAATAAGTTTGCAGTACAATCACTTTGCATTCACTCTTACTTTTCAGAATTATATGATCATAGCATTTATCTCCCCTTGTAATCAGCGTGTGGCCGGGCATTAGCCCATGCATTGCTAATATTTCAAGATAGCTAGGAGCGTGCCTATCAATGTTATCAGGTTTTATGTCAATGTTGATATCTCCTATAACGGTAATCGTGGAGTATTTGTTAACAGTATCAAGAATTGTGTTTAAAGAATTTAAAAAATTGTCTATATTTGCGAATGATGGTGACCTATAGAGGGCTATAATAGCAACATCATTACCCATTCTCAAAAGTAGACAATTTGAGTCTTGAAACTTTGGTTCTTCAATAGTACAATTTATATGAGATTTAGAATAAACAACTATACCTCCATTCTTATTGATGCAATTTTTTGTAAAAGCCAGATTATAATGTGTCATTTGAGGAAAAGGTTTGGCTTCATTAATCCAGCACTCCGTCAAAATCAATATATCACATTCAAATCCAAATCTAGCGTGCAGAAGTTCAAATGAGCTGAAGTTTTTGTAAATGCTACGAATATTTTGTGTGAGAATGTTTAGCGTCTTCTGATTAGTATCTATGAGTGAGATACAGGCTTCTGGGACGCATTCATGTACCTTGCAACAGCGAGGTCATCAATATTGTTAACTATTTCTTTTACACATATGTTGTCATCCATAATTAAAGACATATTTTTGGGTACCGATAAAGACCGTCTTGGGTGTATTCCAATGATAGGTTAAAAGTGTTAAAACTGATCTATTTCTGATGATTTTGAGGGAGGTATGAACTGATGCGTCATTTGAATGCAAGAGTGTATGTGTTTGTGTAATGGTGCTATGGGAATTAGGGCTTATGCTATAACTTATAAAGATAACCAACATATGAGCAATAAGATACCTAACCAGTCACTTTGTTTGTTTCAGATCTTCGAGCTGCGCCTCACTAGTGATGGAGATCGGCGAGGAACCTTCGGATCTTCTTAAAAATATTTTCCCATTGGTACACCAACAGTACCTGTACCCATTGTTTTTGGCAACATCCCTGGCCAGAAAATAGATCCTTTTGGCTTTTGGTGTGAGGAAATCCGACAAGTATATGGGGCATTTCTTGCCCGCTAGTCCAATAGCAGTAGTGTTTAGCTTATCACCAGTGTGGTGGAAATTATATTCTTTAACTGCCTTTAGGATGTTGTATTTTTTTATAGGTGTAGTAACATCCATTACAATAGGTCTATCTCCGTTTGGTTTCCCTTTAGTGCGGTAAATATTTCTTATAAACCCATGTTCTACCTCGAGTTTAAGTTTATTGTGTAAATTATCTACAAAACTCAGTAGGTCACTCTTGGTTTCATTTTGTTTCACCGGAATCCCTCTTATTTCTATACTAGTGCTCCTAGAATTTCTTTCTAGCTCTTCTATTTTATCTTCCAGTTTTTCGATATGGTTGTCACGTTCTTCACGTCGTTTTTCCAGACTGTCCACTCTTAATTTGAGATCATCATAATTTTTACAAACAAATTCTAATGTTTTTTCTATTTCACAGTTAGTTTTATGTACTTCCTTGATTTCTGCTTTAATTTCAGCGACGTCAGAAATAATTCTCGATAAGATCATTTCCTGCTCAGTCTTCCAGGAAGTAAGCATTGCCATTATTTGGCTCTGATTTTGAATTTCGACTTCGTCTTCCATTTCCGGTGAGTCAGTTGGTCGCGGTCGCTTACTGCGTGGGGTATTGGTGGTTTTATCGGTAGCAGCTGGTGGGGTGCGCTGGATACTCATCATTAAACGTATGTACTAGGAGCTTATAACTATAGCGGTAAAGCTTGTGTATTCAGTGGCAGAACTACCTCGAAGTTTTTTTTGTGTTACAGGGGTACCAGGCTACCATAAATCAAAGAAGGTAGAAAGTCCCCAGTAAACAGGCAAGCAGTCAACAAGCACCACTGTTCAATGTTTTGTATCACCGATAAGCCATGCAGAGCGAATTAGCTAGGTGTCCGCCTACAGAAGTACCAGCAGAACAGCAAATACAAGAGGTGGCCAGTGGGCAGCGTGCAGAGGAAGTCGATGTGCGAGCAGGCGGCAGACTGCGCGGGGGGATGCAGGCTGTGCGCGGGGGGAAGCAGGCGAAGCTATGACTGGCGCGCTGAGTTACGAGTACCAGGCGATAAGAAGTCGCACAGAGGTGTTATGGGGGCACGTAACTACTGAGGCGTGGCCTCGCTGCACTACTGAGTGACGTCACACACAGTGGCAGCGATGCAGGAGAAGGATGCAAGACAGGCGCGTTGCTCCTACGCACGAACACGATGAGTGTTGTAGAATGATGTGTTTACTTGCGTGACTCACTTAACGCGGCTAGCTGGGCTCGACCTCTCCAACAGTTATGCACTCCTATTTTTCTTACGTTGATTTATTGAATGCAAATTGTATTAAATTTTAAATATAAAACGATACGGGTTCTACTAAAACACGTCTGAGCACCTCAGGGGTCCGGGCGGAAGGGGGTTTAACAATTTATCAGATAAGAATTCGTCCACCGAATAGTAACATTTAAATAATAATAATTGCTTAAGCTTTTTATGAAAAATTGTGTCCTTAGGTTCATTTTTAATAATAGTAGGAATTTTATTATAAATCTTAACTAATCTAAAGTCAGGGCTTTTATCAAGTGCTTTCAGTTTCTTTAGTGGTAGAATTAACTGGTCTTTATTTCGCCTGTTATAATTAGTGTTACAGTCTTGTTCGGAAAAAAAGAAATGTCTCTATTTCCTCGCGAAGAGGGACATTTGCAATATATAGATACAGGGTAATGTTAATAATTTATTTTCTTTGAAGTGAGCTCTGCAACTTTCTCTTTTCTTAATATTGCCTAGTATGCGGATTAGTTTTTTTTGTTTTATAAATAGATCATTGAAATTATAAATAGATCATTGAATTTAATGAACTGAAAGGCTTTTTCACATTCTAAAAATGTGCCCTTGCTGGCCGCACTCGCTGCAGTATTTTTTATTCAAGCGACAATCTGCTTTGATATGATTAACAAAAACATTTTACGGTTTGGTCTTTACTGCTATAATTATTTTGCTTTTTAGGCCGAGTTTTTTGGTCAGGTTTTGGTTTTCTGTCGATTATAGAAGATATTTTCTGTCAGATCGCTTGACCCACTGGCATGTAATAGTGCAGCTTCCACTGTTTGGGCTACTTCGATACACTTTTCTAGTGAGAATTCCACTTCACTTTTCATTAGCTCAAATTTAATAATTTTTGAAGAGACTCCTTCCATAAACTTCTCTTTTATTTGATCCTCCACATCTTTAAATTTACATTTTCCTGCTAGTTTTCTCAATTCCAAAACATAATCTTGAATTGTTTCATTTGTTTGTTGATTTCTTTTTCGAAACTCTGCTCTTTCCAAAGCCGTTGATAAAGGTTTGGCATATTTGTCCTTCAGTTTTTTACACAATTCTTCAAAGGTTGACTTCACTGGTTTTAGCGGTGAACATAAATGGGTTAGTGTTTCAAACACTTTTGGAGACAGTTTTGTTATGAGCAGCGGTACCTTTTTATCGTCACCAATGTCGTTGATTAAAATGAAACACTCGAGCTGTTGTTCAAATACTTCCCACTTTTCTCCATCAAACTGTTTTATATCTCCACACACAGACATTTTTTTTTGTCTTCGGTCTCACTTGTATTTGTTGAGACAACTCTAATACTTGTTTTGCTTTATAAAAATCACTCAAAAGTTTTCTCAATCCTTCCAAGGTTGTGTTGGGAGGGCAAGGAACATTTTCATCTGCTAGAATGTGTTGTAATTCTTGTTTAGAACACTTATAGATGAAAGTGCGTTTTCCAGACTTTATTAGTGCGATTTTCTCTTGTTTTTGTTCCAAAGTTTCCTCTTCAACGCTGGAATATTCTAAATTTTCGGAATCCGACATGTAAATAACTCGAGTTGTCTGAAGTTGTCCATGCAATATTGAATGATTGAATCGGATCTATGGATCGAGTGAGTGACTGGACTGGGTGAATGTAAGTGCGTCGCGTCGCCGGTCGCCGTGGAATGCTTTTCGTGTGCAAATCAGTGTTCTGTAGATAACTTCACTCCCTTCGTCGTTAATTATTTCCACTGATTTTTGCGGTTATTATTAAGTGTTTTTGCTTAATTTTATATCTCACTTTGCACTTTTGGTTCTACTTATCGTCGCCAACTATGGTATCTTAATAAAACCACGTAAATTAATTAATACGAGTATATTAAATACGGAACCGAAACACACAATTAGCAATGCTACCAGAAAGAGAGCGATGCACTAAGAGTGAAAGAGTGAGCATAACGAATAGGCTGCGTTCAGAATCCCACAGATATAATATATTACCAGAATATTGCAATTAAATTCACTGAAAAATCGCGGATCGATTGCCCAGCCATAGTTAGTCAGATAGGACTACTGGCCCCGTCTTACAGAACTAGACACACAAGCTTATTTAGTATACCCTCAAGTCGCACTAATTATTTGAAAAATTCTGTTTTTATTCGTATTGTCACAACATACAATAAATTTTTCAAAGATATTGACATATTTGATTGTTCAAAACCTACCTTTAGAGGTAGGATTATGAAAGCATGTAATCAACTACAATAATAAGGCATGGTGGTGGGTATTTTTGAATTACCCACTGGTTATTTTTTTTTTTTTTTTGATGGTCTTTGTTTAATATGGCATTTTAGTTAATAAGTAACAAGTTTCACAAGTTAATAAATAGTTTTCTATGACCTACACATAGGCATGATTAGCTTCCTAATGTACTTAAGTACCTTACTAGATTGCAGACAGCTATTGTTTGTTCCCAGCATTTCTTTTTTCATCTGTTCAAATGTAGAAACCTGTTATTGGCCCTATGTTTATATCTCTAAGTTTCTGTTTATACATTTTGTATCGCTGTTGGTTTCTCTCAATAAATAAATAATAAAAAATAAATAACACAGCACCATACATCTATTTTGTTTCACATTCTTTAAAATCACGCCTGTGGTATTCAGCCTTTGAAATAAAGCGATTGCCATCGAGGCGCCCCCCTGGAATGTCATTGCTTGGACAACGTTCGGACCGGACGGGCGTGTCGTTTGTAATTTATTACTATCCGTTTGTTTGTTCTGATTTCCTACCAGTTCCCAGACCCATAAATGGATGTCTGAACCCCACATTGGCGACGAGGATAAAAAATTGTGAGTACCTAGTCGATAATTCGACTAAAAGGTGCGTAGTGTTGTGTTAATTGAATACCGACATACATGGAAAACTTTTCTAAAACTCGAGGAAGGGTACTTATTCTTAGTGATTTAAATCAGTCGTAACGTGGTCGTAACTAGATATTTTTAACTTGATTTTTAACCGGCCACACGAATTTAAAAGTTTTTACTAAGTACCCTCTTACTTGAAATAAATTTATGGTGGCTAATTATCTCGCAACACGTCGCAACCATAATGAAATGACAAAATAATGAGGCAAAATGTTCCAGTTCATGTCAACCAATTTATGAGTTTATTACTGGTACCTTGCTTATAGCAAATAACTACCTATAAAGTTCTTGTTGATGTGAACCAACTCCAGGGAATGGACAAAAGTGTTACGAGCTTCTATAAAGTTGTTTTCAATGAGTCAATTAAACTTGTACCTACTCATTGAAATTGTGCCACGTATATATTTACGCAAGTTTGCCTAAAAGACGAATGTTAATGTCTACAAAATGGTGACAGTATGGAGCGATAAATGGCAATAACCTCCGATACCTACACATGTTTAATGTAGGTACGTACTCTAAGGTAGTGCATTTTGATCCCTCTGTTAATCAAATGAAATGAATTTTATTCATTGAAATCACAAGGATCATTTTGAATCGCCTTATAAACTAAAATTACTCCTGTTCCAACGCGCTCAAGCCTAGAAGAATCAGGCAACAAACACGGCTTGACTTAATTTGATGATACGTCTTACCACAAGGTGGGAAGCGCCTGTGTGGTGCCTCGGAGCAGGAAGTTGCTGATACATATTAAATGAGAACTTAAAAACCTAAGAAAGTTAGTCAAATGCAAATAAACATCAGCAAAAGTTTATAAGACAGTACACGCTCCACTTGATATAACCAGAGACTAGTAAAACTAGTCTCTGATATAACCTAATTTCTAAATATAATGTATGACGTGACCAAGTGTTCTTAATAATTGTTCCTATGGTTTTAATAAATGAGTATGAGTATCAGTATGAGTATACCTACTTATAAATAACAATCTAATAGAACCATGTAAAGAGAAAAGTACAGATATTATAACAAATCAGCTCAAATCAGATGTAGCAATTATCTGACAAGGCTTATGTGCGGCCGCTAAAATGTATGTACACCATAACAAAACCAAGTGCTCCCAGTGTTCCTACGGTGAATAAATGATATAAATATGAATATGAAATTTCCATTTATCTTCGAGTAAGATGTTTGGATGCACCTTCTGGAAGTTTATTATAGAACTGTACAGAATTCCTCATAAAAGACCCATTTACTTTCTTCAATCGAAATTTTGGTATATTTAGTTTGGTTGTATTTATAAATCCAAATACCATGCAAGTCACCCTTTTTCATACAACTATCCAAGTGTTTATGTGTATGTAATAATATTTCATAGATATATTGCGAAATTACTGTGAGAATATTGATTTCTTTGAAACGCAAGGCGTTCAAGGGGTCACGTGACTTCATTTTATAAATGGCACGTATTGCCCGATTTTGTAAGACAAATATAGCTGGAAATATAGCTGTTTTACCCCACAGCATGATACCATATGACATAACACTATGAAGTAGCTAAAATAAACAAGCCTAGCTGTAGCTTCATCAGTAAGCTGCCTTAACATACAAACTGCATATGCAGTGGAACTAAGTCTACCAGCTAAAGCCACAATTTGCGGTGCCCACTGACCCCCTGGATCAATATTAAGCTCTAAGAAAGTACTAGACTTAACAAGATCAAGTGTCTCCCCATTTATTTTAATATTTAGTTTGATAATGTTTTACATTTGGCTATGTGAATTTGATGCATTTAGTTCTTTTAGCATTAAGCAAAAGATTATTTACTGTGTTCAAAACATTATTTACAAGAACTCGCGACAGTGAATTATTTACTCTATCGTAATTTGCTTTAGATCTATCAACTTTGAAAATCAAAGAAGTATCGTCAGCAAACAGAACTATGGAACATAATGTAAAAAAAGAGATTGATAGTGTAAACTAGAAATAAAAAGGGCCTAGTATTGAACCCTGTGGCACCCCCATGACAATAGTCGATCCTTTCACCACCAACATCAACTTTTTGAACTCTATTGGATAAGTTAAAATTAATAAGATTAATTGCCTGATTTTGGATGCCATGATGTTTTAACTTGGAAATTAATGTATCATGCCATACAGTCAAAAGCTTTGGACGATCGCGTTCTGTGAGTTCTCCTACGCTTCAAATATGTGTTCTAAGAGCATGGTATCAGCATCGGCTGTCGAATGAACCTTAGTTATTCCAAATGAATGACTGAAGAAGTCCGTGGAGGTCGAAGTGTGACAATAACTGAGTAAGAATAAGTTTCTCGAAGATCTTACTTAAAGCAGGCAATATAGAAATTGGCCTATAGTTACCTGGATCTTTATCATTTCCAGACTTGAACAAAGGATTAATTTACTATGCTTCATAAGATGAGGAAAGACTCTCGTCAAGACATCTATTGAAAATGTAGGCCATACACGGCGCAATATCAGCACCTAGCACAATTACTAGAGAAAAACTATTAAAGGCATTCATGACCTGAATATTTTTGATAACATAGTATTGTTTATGTTTAAATTCATCTGGTTACTACAAGGTTTAGATTTACCTGTTTCATTATTAATTTCCAAGTTGTATTAATTTTATTTGCTGACTTTTCTATTGAATTTCTCAAATGCAATGATTTTAATGTATGACAAACTTTTTGAAGGACTTGGAATAGTTCTTTATGTACAAGATAAACGTTGGGTCGTGCAGCATTGATTCCCCAGCCGTATAGAGTTCATATAGGGTTGTAGCCCAATCAGCTAACCCGACATTCGCTCTAGCTTTACAATCTCACTATGTTCCTCACTTATCAATTTAGACAAACTGGTAAAAAGGTCATTCGGATTATCTACGCACGGTACGTACAAGGGGCATTTTTAGATCAATACTGCCGTGGAATTTCAAAATGCGACTATCTGTGATAAGTGAAATTACAAGTATTTAAAGCACTGTGCTGTGACCATAGTGATCTGAGGTGAAATGTTTAATTACTGATGTATCAATTGGAACACTACTACAATAAATATTATCAAAACAGGTGGATGTTGTTAGTGTCACTCTTGTTGGTTATTCGAAGAGGTGATGTAAATTAAAACATTTAAACAAATTAAGCAGCCACTCAGAAAAAGAACTAACCTATATTGAAATTTCCGCAGACTATAAGCATTTTACTATGTACAAAAGTTTTGAGCAGTACTTTTTCCATAGTGGATTAAAATAACGCGAAGTCTGCGTCAGGGGGACGGTAAACACACAATGATATGCAGCTCTAGCTCAACAGCTCAATAGTCATCTCAATAGTGAGATATGCAACATCTTTACGTTTCTTGCATTTTAAAGTATTTCGAACAACAGTTAAGGAACCCTATGGCGTTCTTGCGTTTGTATGAACTTACAATATTGTAATTCTCATAATAAGGGAGTAACTCAAATTGTAACATCCAGTGTTCAGTTACATACATGATAATGTACATTAAAACTGTTTAAAAATGTTTCTAAGCCTAAGATTTTGCTGGGAAGGGCTTGAACATTTTATGTGGCCGGCCTTCTCATTGTCGAACTAGTTTTAATGACTGTCAGCTGACACTCCTACCTTTTACCCTCATTAGTACTACCTACTTCTAACCACGAGCTCGTGAACTGCGTTATAGTAGATACTTATAACGAGATCAAAAATATGAAATGCTAACAATTTAGCAATTATGAATTTACTATGTCTGCCGTCTGTTTTGACTCAAGATACTATGTATCAACAGTGTCTCGTGTCAAAACAAAATTTCTAATAAAATTATTAGTATTAAAATACAAAACGTCTCTATGACGACATGTCAAATTGTGCAACATTAAATTAAGATCAAAAATTAATTGATTGTCTGCACTAACTTACAACTAGCTAACAATATCATATCGCATGACACCACGCTTTCACCTAATTATATTATCAGAGTGGTGTCGTAGTATCTTTAAGTTTTGTGAATGAAGGCATTTGGAAAGCAATTATTTGTGACAACTTGCCCTAACAGATCACTGAGTAGCAAACCCATCCCAACGCCTATCTTATGTGAATACGCCACAGTCTTCCAAGTCTGCCACCAGAATTTAACCTGTCTAACCGGAGACTGCGTACAAGCAGAGGTGGGAACTACTTCAATCTATACAGAAGGTGTAGGCTGCTTCTGCGATGCACATGGATCAGAAATCTGGAAGGCTCTGATACAGGAAGATCGGGAGTATCGTTGGAATATAATACCTACACTTGAAAAGAGTAGAAGGTAGTAATTGGAAGATCTGTGATCATGAAGAAATTGAGGAGGACAATAATAGCGTACCTAGTAAAGAGATCGATAATTGTATAGGTACTTAATTAAAAATTACATCAACGGCGTAGATTAATTACTGGTTAAAATAAAATTCGATTTAGAATAATAATTATGTTGTAAAATCATTAGAAATATCACTTTAGAATAATGATGGCTTACTTTATGTTGTAAAATCACTAGAGGTATATAGTAAAATAAGAATAGTAAGTTAACTTTTGGAAATAAGCAATTGTTAATTTTTAATTTGTTAAAAAGGAAGAGATGTGGTATTCAGCCTTTGAAATAAAGCGATTGCCATCGAGGCGCCCCCCTGGAATGTCATTGCTTGGACAACGTTCGGACCGGACGGGCGTGTCGTTTGTAATTTATTACTATCCGTTTGTTTGTTCTGACTTCCTACCAGTTCCCAGACCCATAAATGGATGTCTGAACCCCCTATTTTTTTTTTTTTTTAAGTTTTGCTTTTGGTGGCCAGTTCGATTTTCGAACAAACCTCTTTACAATGCCAGGTGGGAATTTTTTTACTTGGAGTTTTCCACGAGTTTTCACACGAATTTGATGTTCCAAATTCAAATCACTTTATTCCCTAGGGAGTTTCATACAACTTTATATCCCTAGAGAGATAATGCTCTACTTTACGTTGAGGTAGCATGATTTGTAATTGGACATTGTCGAGCAGGTGGTGTGAAAACATACTTACATTACATAGCCATTAGATCACCAAATGTTATTATTGAAGCTTTTAAATGCTGGAATTCACGGGAACTTGTTCAGAAGGTTCACATCATACATTGAGAATCGGTCTCAGGCTGCGTTGTGGTCAATGGGTTTTCTTCTTCGGCTTGGATTCGTGTTCCCTCTGGTGTTCCCCAGGGTTCTTTGCTTGGAACTCTATCGGCGTATAATAAAAAGTGTGAGTGGACAACTCACACTTTTTATTATACGCCGACGACATGAAAGTTTTTAAGCAAATCTCTGACATCAATGATTGTTACCTCTTGCAGGAAGACCTAAATAGATTTGAGCTCTACTGTTTGCGTGATAAGTTAGATCTCAATGTATCCAAATGTTTCTCAATCACATTCACTCGAAAGTTAAAACCTACTAAATGTAGCTACATCCTGAAGGGAACCTCTCTGAAGCAAGTGGATGAGATTCGGGATCTTAGTGTGATACAGGACTCAATGTTATTCTATGACAAGCATGTTGATAACATTGCAAAAAGAGTCAATAAAGCTTTGGGGTTTGTTATTAGAGCCAGCTCACAGTTCTCTTGTATTAAAGTAGTAAAAATATTATATTGTACCTATGTGCGTAGCATCCTCGAGTATTGTTCTAAAGTATGGAGTCCTCAGTATGATATTTATATTAACAGGATTGAGTTTATCCAACGCAGATTTTGAAGATTCATTCAATTCAAATGTAAGTGCCATGATATTGACTACGATGCAAGGTGTAGAAGACATCACATGTTGCCGCTACAAAAGAGAGGTCAAATGGCGGATATTGTCTTCTTGAGCAAGATTGCTCAGAGTAGAATTGACTCTCCTCAACTCTTGGCCAACATTAAATTAAAAATCCCAAATAGGTCAGCACGACATACAATTCGTTTGGAAGTTCCATTCAGTGCAACCAATTATAGGAAAAAATACTTCTTTAGTAGAGCGGTAGTTACTTACAATAACCTGGTTGACATCCCTGAACATGATTTGTTCAATTCAAAGGCTCATAAAATAAAAAAAAATCTTGACTGATCACTGGTTTGACATGTTTTCATAGCTGTTTTAATTTTTAATTTTTGTTTTTAGTTTTTTATGCCATATTTACTTCATTTTCCTTTTTTATTTGTAGATTTTTATTTCTTTTTCCTTTTTTTTCCTTCTATATAAGTCTCGCAATAGGCAAATAAGTTTAGATGCAATATGCGGAGACATTTTAATGGTCTATAGTTTAATTTTTAGTTTAGTTATTAGATTTTAAGTACTGTTTGTTTTCCAAAGAAAAGACAAAAAAAAAATATTAAATTCAAAACCGTTTCTTCCCCTCTTAAATTAGTCGGGCTGATAAAGGTGTCATCGCGAGGTCTCAGTTCGGGGTGAACCACTAGTTTAGAATTGGCAGGAGCCGTTCCTCATTGAACGAGCGAAGCGAGTTCTTCTAGTTGAACGAGCGAAGCGAGTTCTTCTAGTCAACTTGGAAGAATCGGCGTTTGTACCTATGTATGTATGTTTGTCCGATGAAAACTTCCCAACCGTTTATCCGATCTTTTTGAAATTTAGTAGGGGGTAGATAGTATTAGTACATTTTGTAGGTAAGGTTATGAGCTTTATCAGTAAGGGGGTTGATGAGATACTGGGGTCCAAAAGCGGGTAAAAAAAAAATTAAGGCAGTCGGATCAAATGGGGTGTCTAATGAAAGCGCTTTGGCTGGACATTTCAAAACTGGTCTTAATTAGTATTTAGACTTAGTAGTTTCTGAGATATTAGGGAAAATCGAAAACGTAAAAATAAATAATTCTAGGGTACTTCCAGCAATCCCACAATGCTGAAATTTGGTATGCTTGTAGCTTTTGTGTCAAAACTACAGGGAAAAGTCTGAAATTGAAGAAATTAGAAACTTGTACCTTAAAAAACAATAACCAATATAACATCCATTGTTGATTCCTAGGAATTTGAATGACATTGGAGTTGTGTGATTTTCATCAAAAGGACGTTATCAATGTAGGATTGAAATGGTAACGAGTACCGAACGAAACCTTATGTCATCGTAGGGATCTGTTTTTGAACGGAGTGAGAGGAACGAATTAAATTACATAGTACCGGTGCATAAAAAGGGTTCAAACATTCCTATTGAAAATTACCGTCCCATATCATTGCTTAATGTAATTAGTAAAATGTTTGAGCGTGTTGTTCGCAGTCACATATATCCTATTATTTCAACTTCTATTCCTTTTGAGCAGCATGGTTTTGTTAAGGGCCGTTCGACGGCAACTAATTTGGGTGTGTTTCTGGAGCATGTGTGTGATGGCTTGGAAGGAGGATCGCAGGTGGATGTGGTCTACACGGACTTTGAAAAAGCCTTCGATCGTGTAGATCACGTCATACTTTTACTTTTGCGTAAACTTTTTGAGCTCGGTATTCGTGGCAATTTGCTGAGATGGTTTGAATCTTACTTGCGTAATCGATCTCAGGCTGTTGTTGTGGGTGGTTTTTGCTCTGACTTCGTGAAGGTGCCATCTGGTGTTCCGCAAGGTTCAATTTTGGGGCCTCTTTTGTATGCATCGTACTTGTACGATGTTGGTAAGTGTCTCCTTCATGCAAAATTTCTCATGTATGCTGATGATACCAAGATTTACATGAAAATTAAGAATTCCACGGACTGTGCCAAGCTTCAAGCTGATCTGGATAGACTTTGTGGCTACTATACAGATAATCGTATCGGTATAAACTCTAGTAAATGTCATTATATGTCCTTTACTCGGAAAAGGATGCCATCTGAGTCTGAGTCTGAGTATAAGATTAATGGGGCTACATTGGTTAAAATGATGTTAGTCAAAGATTTAGGTGTAATGATGGACGCCAAATTATTATTTTCAGATCATGTAGCTAGTATTGTAAGTAATAATAATAATAATATAGCCTTTTTATTACCTTAATAAGACTTGAACAATTTATATAATATCTAATGTAATAAATTAGGTTCAAATAAATTCATGCATTAATTAAATTAAATAAACTCAATGAATTCATGCATTCTTAATCATAATAATATTTTAAATAATTAATGATTTTATTTTATGCTTAATATTAAGGACCTCTCAACGAGTAAAGGCCTCCTCCATTTTGTTCCAAGCATCTCTATCTTTCGCCTTATTAAACCAGTCCGTGCCAGCAACTTTGTTTATCTCATCCAGCCATCTCTCTTTTGGTCTTCCCCTTTTCCTTTTATTACATGGTCCCGTCCATGTTGCTATTTTCTTTATCCATTTGTCATCATTCATGCGCGCGACGTGACCCGCCCATTTCCATTTTAGCTTCTTACAGTGTTCCAAAGCATCAATAACATTTGTAGTTTTTCTTATGTCTGAATTTCTTTTTTTGTCCATTCTCTTCAGATTTAGGATACTCCGTTCCATTGCCCTTTGACATACTTGTATTTTGTTTTTGGTGTGGCTATTGTATATCCAGGTTTGGCAGCCATATGACAGACATGGTAGTATACAAGAGTCCAGAACTTTTTTCTTTAGCTTTACTGGGAGTTTTGATTTAAAAATCTCTTTATTGCTCCAGAATTTATTCCATGTTAGGGTTTTCCGCCTGTTTATTTCGTCAATGTGTCTGGTCTTATTAAAAGATATCTGTTGACCCAAGTATATATATTCTTGAACGTAATCTAACGAGATATTGTTAACATTTATAGGTATTTTTTGGCTATTAGTCATGACCTTTGTTTTTGTAGTGTTGAGTTCCAAGCCGATTTCACGACTCACAGTGTCTAGTTCATTGATCATTTTTCCTAATTGTGTTGATGTTTCTGAAAAAAGTACTATGTCATCAGCAAACCTGAGGTTACTTAAGAATTCACCTTTAATGCTGATACCTTTTCTTTCCCAGTTTAGGTTCTTCATAACGTTTTCGAGGACGGTAACAAATATTCTCGGTGAGAGTGGGTCCCCTTGTCTGGCGCCTCTACAAATGTTTATTTCAGAGCCTTTTGTCTCCATTTTTACACGACTGACACTTTTACTGTATATGTCTTTTATAAGTTCTATTGTTTCAATTGGTATATTGCAGTCGTGTAAAGCTTTCCACATGCTGTAATGAGATATTGAATCGAAGGCTTTGGCATAATCGATGAAAGCAAGGTAGAGTGGCTTTTTTCGTTCTTCATATTTCTCGATAATCAAGTCCAGTGTGTGGATGTGGTCTGTGGTCGAGAAGTTCTTCCTAAAACCGGCTTGCTCTGGTGGTTGGTATGTTTCAGTGTAAGATATAAGACATTCATCAAGACATGAGGCGAATAACTTATAAATGTTTGGCTGTAGGCTAATCGGCCTGTAATTGGCTATATCGGCAGGGTCTCCTTTTTTATATAGTAGAATTATGTCGGATTTTGCCCATTCATTGGGTATTTTCCTTAAGTCCAGAACCATATTGAACAGGGCAGTTATAGGTGATGCAAGTATAAACCTGCCTGTTTTTATTGCTTCGTTTGGAATACCATCCGGTCCATTGCTTTTGTCTGTTTTTAGCCGTTCCATTTTCTTCATGATTTCATGAGTCGAAAAACATTGTAGAGTAGCAGAGCTCGGATTGGAAGTCAAACTTTCTTGATGTGTTACACGTGCAGAATATAGGTTTTTGTAAAATGATGTTGCTGTTTCTATTATTTTTGATCTAGAGTAGGTCCTGTTATTTGTAGAATTTTCTTTAAGACAGGGAATCCATTGCTTGTCTGTATTTAATGCTTTAAAGCCTTTCTTTAAGCTTCCAGTTGATGCAAGGTGATTTTCTATTATTTTTATTCTGTTTTCGTTGTGTTCTTTTTTAATAAGTTTGTGAATATTTTTATACAAATAACAGCGTTCAGCTCTTTCCTCTTTCGTTACATGTTTCTTATTTGTTAATTCATTTCTTCTTGTTATCAGTTTTTTTATGTGGTTCGTAATAATGTTCAGTTTTGTTCTTTTTACATTTGTGATAGAGTTAAGACTTTCAGATATTGATTTCTTGATTTTCCTATAAAAAGACTCTACATCTTCGATATCTTCTATATTCATTGTGCTGATTTTTTTACTCAAAGCTTCGATGAACTGATCTTTTTCTTCAATTGTATTTAGTTTAGTAGTATTGTTTGTGTACTTGGCTCTACTTTGATTTGTTTTCAATTCAAAAAAGGTACTTCTTACAAATCTGTGATCACTGGAAAACGACAGGCTGTTTATTATTTCTATGTTTGTAATTTTTTCTTTATAGTTGGTGAGTATGTAGTCGATTTGACTTTTAGTCTTCTTTGGTGAAAGCCATGTCCACATGTTTTTAGTATTCTTTTTAAATATACTGTTTACAACAAACAGGTTATTTTCCCAACAATATTCAAGTAGAGTTTCACCTCTTTTGTCCCTTTTTCCATAACCATATTTACCCAGTACTCTTTCTTCACCAGATAAACGTTGTCCAACGCGAGCATTAAAATCGCCCAATATTATTAGGCATTTATAGCATTGTCTTTGAGCTTGTTGTAGTTGTTGGTAGAAATGTTTGATTTCGTAATCACTTGCATCACAAGTAGGTGCGTGGACTTGAATAATTGACATTGTTGTGTCATCGAATTTGATGTTTAAAATGCATATTCGTTCTGATATTCCGATAAAGCTCTCTATATTTTGCTTGTATTTCTTTTTTATAAGAAAACCGACTCCGTATTGGCCTTTAGTTACGCCAAAATTGCAGAATATATGTTCATCATCTTCTGTTATATTATATCCTGTTCTTCTTATTTCTGCAAGGCCGATAATGTCATAATTTATTTTTGATATTGCTTCTTTGAATTCGAGTAATCTTTCATTTGATAAAAGAGATCTCGCGTTATATGTACATATGTAGAGTGGTTTCGGTGGAGGGTTGTGGTCTTTGACCCCCGCGGTGACCGGCCGTGGTGGGGGAAATATGCGTGGAGAGGTCGCTTTCTGTCAATATTTATTTTTATTCGTGTTTTGGAGAGGCGTTGCAGCGTTCCCGACGACAGTGGAAGACGAAGAAGGCAAAGGGTCTAGAGGTAAGTCCCGGTTTTGGTTTCTTATCATATATTGATGAATGTGTGGGTGTTGTCTCTTGAATGGCTTTTTCGTGCTATTTTTACCAGAGCTGGAGTTTCCCTCAATGTTTTCAGGAGATTCTGATAATTGCCTTTTATTTGAACCACTACTAGGTTTTTTGTGATATTGGTGGTTATGTTTATCCTCTGGAATCACTACCAGTTTATTATACTTCAAAAATGCTATTCGACCATTCTTTCTTTCTTCTAGCATCTGTGTAGTTAGTTTTTTGCGTTCTTCTAGTATTTCTGGCGGAAAATCTTCTTTGATGTAGTATGGAGAATCATTCAACTTTTTCTTGTTTTTTAGTAGATCAATTTTCATTCCCATCGTTGTGAGAGACACAATGGTAGGTCGTATTTTTCCGTCATCTTGTTTTTTACCTAAACGTCTCACTTCCGCTATGTTCTCTTTATTGCAGTTTATTTCCATATATTGGTTTATAATTCGCACAATCTTTTCTTGCAAATCGTAATAGCTTCTTTCATTTTCTTCTATTCCAAAGACAATAAGATTCTTTTGTCTAGTTGTCCTTTCTAGTTGCTGTATACGCCGGCCTTGTTGCGGTTATGGTTTTTTCCAGCGAGTTGTATTTAAATTCCAAATTTGCAAATTTGGTGTCTATATTATTGTTTATAATTTGTGGTATGCTTTGTTTCATGTCACGTAACTCCTTTGTCTGTTCATCAAACTTGTTTTGCAAGTTTCTTAGCATTGACGTAAGTTCTTCCATCGCGTTAGGTTTTTGTAGCAATATTATTCAAAATCAAAATACTTCTGAAGTTCTGCGAACTCTTGTGGTGGGTAGCGGAAACACTTTGGCAATTAGCAAGCTAAAGTTGATAGAGATAACATGGATCCCTTCATGAAGTTCCACTGGTAGTCGCTAGATGACGCTGACATGTATAAGTAATTTAGTAATGACTCGTATAATTTACGCCCTTTTAGGTTATATCAATTCAAAGTTCGTCATTATGCAATAAACAGGCCTGGCAGGGTATGAAACATGTAGGTTAATTCACTTCACTGATTTATTTAAGTTTTTATTGTTCAACACTAGCAGAAAATTGCTTTTTCTGCGATATGATGCCCGTTGTTGTTTTGTTTGTTTTTAGCACTTTTTGTTCGTTTTACACTAAGTTTTTGCACTTCATAGGCGTATCCAGTCCTTATGAAAATGTATGTTTACTTTTTAACACTGATTATACAGAATATAAATTATTATCTTAATTTTAACACAGAGCCGATGTAAACAGCGGGACAGTAGCGCCCTCTCAGTATTGTAAGTAAGGCATATAAAAGTTTAGGGTTTATCCTAAGAGTCAGTCGCCCCTTCTCTGATGTGGGTTGTCTCCGTATCTTATATTACTCATATGTCAGAAGCATTCTCGAGTACTGTAGCAATATTTGGTGTCCTCAGTATACTACTTATGTTCAGAGTGTTGAGAGAATACAGCATAAGTTTGTAAAGCACTTAAACTATCGTTGTTATAAAAGCTTTGTCGACTATGAGGAATCCTGTAGTCATCATCATCTTGCAACCCTAGAGAATCGTCGTAGTTTAGCGGATATGTTGTTTTTGCATGGTTTATGTATTGGGTACATTGACTGTCCAGAACTGATATCCAAAACCTTATGCTTTTGCTGCCCAAGAACTAGAACAAGACACACGAACTTATTTGCAGTTTCGCGTTCTCGTACCAAATATGCTCAAAACGCACTTGTTAGTAGAATGCATAGAAAATATAACAAGAACTTTCGTGCTGCAGATATTTTCAACAGTAGCAGGCAGGTCTTTAAAAATGAAGTATGTAAAATTTTGAATTAATAAATAATGTATGTATGATTTGTTATTTATTTTTTGTGTTTATGATGTGTACTAATATAATATTGTGCAAGTGTTGTGAATATATATATATATATATGAGTGGTGTGTAAATAACTAAATAAATAAATATTTCATATTTATATAATTATACATAGATAATGTATGACATAATGTAACATATTACCCTGCAGTCACATATGTTGTCCTGATCCAGCACTGGGATTCCCTGTGTTGAGTGTTTTCAGGAACTATGCGAGTGGGTACTATGGTGTCAGAGAGCATCAGGCCCGGAACGGGTTTTTTGTTTCATATAAATTTTTGTCTTGCAGCGGAATTCGAACCCGCAATCTCTCGCATCTCGGCGGGCTACTTGTCTGGTGTGCCTCTGAAGTCGTCTAAATGTTATACATACATACCTATACTAAATGTCTACTTGATAACTGTCGGTTTGTTCTATTAATTATAATGTAAATCCGTTATTGGCTGTCGGTTTGGAACATTGGTTTAATATCTTATTTCTAAGAGCTGTGGATTTTGTTGTGAAATAAATAAATAAAATAAATAAAGAGTAACGGTTCTCTCTCTTGAACTTTGCGTGCTCGGGTGCAAATGTGTTGTGTACAAATTTAACTAAAATTATGGTGTTAAGACGATTAAACTGAAGTAATTTGCTGCCAAAAGCCCGTTTGTTTCACTGATCAATCCCACAATTGGGGGCACGTCCGGGAATGGTCTCATACGAACATTTTCTTCATGTGGTGAAACGAGTGCGTGGCTTGTGTAATGGCGACTTTTTACGGCGTGATGGAGTACTTTAATCTATGAGAAGAAAAACAAGTCGAGGTGTTCAAGACGCAATTACGGAGGTGATAAGACGATAAGACGATATATGAGGTGCAGAGGTGATTTTGAAGACGATTTGTTGAGATGACAAGACGCGGTGACAAAGAAATAGAGACGACGCAGGCGGCGACAACGACGCATTTATTTCATGACGGGCTGATCCCTAAATTCAGCGGCGTGAACCAAACATATTCATCGGATAAGTGGGTTGAAGACGTGGAGGAGAATGCAGTAGTTTTTTCATGGACACCCGTCCAGACTTTGACAATAGCACGGCTCTCGTTGAACGGCGTCGCGGCGTTGTGGTTGAAAACCGAAAGGGTATTCAAGACTTTTGACGATGCCATCGTTAAATAATTCCCAGACTCACTGAATTCTAAACAAGCCCACGAACTTTTAGCTACAAGAAGAAAAAACAATGATGAGACATATTATGAGTATTATTATTATTATTATTATTATTAGTTTATACACAGGCAGCTCAAAGCTGATGCGTGTATATCGTATTAATTGTCAGTGCACTTAAAATGTTTATCGAGTCTATTTTTAAAAGAGTTCACTGATGGAGCACTTATCACTGACTCTGGAAGCCGGTTCCAGTCACTGACGACACGGTTGGGCAAAATATGCTTCCTCGGATTGCTAGTACCTGGCCGGCTCTGTAGCTTCAGTGAGTGTCCTCTCAGATTTGTGGTATTGTTCATAGTGTACATGCTTGATATTCCCGGAACATTGTAACGATTGCAGAGTATTTTGTAAGTTTCTATCAAGTCGCCACGCTTTCTGCGCTGTTCTAACGTTGTCAGACCCAGTTTTTTAAGGCGTTGCTCATATGGTAGGTTTTTTAAACATGACACCATTTTTGTTGCTCTACGTTGCACTTTTTCAAGGAGCTCAACGTCTTTTTTGAAATAGGGATTCCAAACCTGAAATGCATATTCTAACAATGGTCTCAAGTATGTTTTATACAGCTTTATGAAAAGATCCCCATCTATATACGAAAATGCTTTTCTTATAATAAACATAATGGAGTTACCTTTCTTTACAACTTCCAGCAAATGACTTTCCCATTTAAGGTCTGGGGTAATATGGATACCAAGGTCCCTTTGACACTCTACTTTTTCCAGTTGGTTGTTATTTATGGTATAGTTATACCTTGGGTTTTTCTTACCAATGTGCAGCACTGTGCATTTTGATTCGTTTAGAGTGATAAGCCAGTCCTGAGTCCATTGGTATACGCTGTCAAGGTCTTTTTGTATTGTGTTGTGAGTTAACAAAGGGTTCCCCATGATTTTTGTGTCATCAGCAAAGAGGGATAATTGTGACTGGATATGCTGTCCTATATCTGTGAGTAAAATTCCAAAAAGGATTGGTCCGAGCACTGATCCTTGTGGAACTCCACTATGCACCCTATGAGGTTTCGAGTAGGCTTCTCCAACTCGAACTTTGAACGTTCTATCTGTCAGGAACTCTTCTATCCATTTTAGTACCTTGCCTCGGACACCAAAGTGTTCCAGTTTTGACACAAGCCTCTTTATAGGTACCCTGTCAAAGGCTTTTTCGTAGTCTAGATAGATTACATCTGTTGGCTGACGCTTGTCTCAGTCACTGGTCCATAAATCAATGCAGCAAAGTAAATTGGTAACTGTTGAACGACCAGGGATAAAACCATGCTGTTCATTAGGAATAACATTTTCTTCCGACAAAAATTTTCTAAGTTCATTAGCTATTATCTTTTCCATTACTTTACAAAGTAAGCATGTGAGGCTAATAGGACGATAGTTGGCCGCGATACGTTTGTTCCCTTTCTTGTAAATTGGTGTCACAATTGCTTCCTTCCACTCAAGTGGAAGTTCACCCTGGCTTAGAGAGATGGTCATTATGGTTGATAGTTGCGTACATATAACTGAACTACATTTCTTCAACAGGATAGCTGGTATTTCATCAGGTCACATAGCAGTGTCATCTTTGAGCGTCAGGATGGCTTTTCTAACCAAGTCCGGAGAGAACTGCACATTGTCTAAAGAGTTCAAAACTCTCGGGACTCGAGATTGTGGAATAGGTAAATGTGGTGGCTCTCTCACATATGACTTCTCAAACTGCCTTGCAAAAATATCAGCAACCTGCTCATGGTTGTTTATGACTGTATCAGTGAAGTCATCAATTAATGAAGGGGGCACCGACACCTTCGAAGACAGCTGTTGTCGTATATAGCCATAAAATGACTTAGGTCCACTGTAAACTACCCTACTCTCAAATCTGCGTCTTGATTTTCTTACTTCTGATGTTAGTTTATTGTTGATCTTTCTATACTTTTCATAGTTTGTTTTTGAGTTAATAAGTCTGTAAGATCTCCAAGCTCCAGCTTTTTCAATTGATATTTTTACTATAATATCTGGCCCGATCCATGGCTTATTATGATTGTTATTCTTCCTCCTACGCTGCAAGGGGATGTGTGAGCTTATGATATCATGTATTCTTGTTTTAAAAGAATTCCACGCAGCAGAGATGGTAGTGGATGGATCAATTAGTAACTCTGGACTTTCAAAAGCATGTGATATTATGTTATAGTTTGCATGGAAAAAGTTTCTTCTTGGAGTCTTTCTCAACACCTTGTGCTGACTCTGTGATGGGAGTTGCAGAGTTGCAAGAAGTACATGATGGTCACTTTTACCTATATTGGGATGGTGTTCCACTGCAGTACATAAGTTTTCTTCATTGCACATAATGAGATCTAGAAGTGATTTTTCATCTCCTCGTTGGCGAGTTATTCCTGTCACTAACTGTTGAAGATTACCATCAAGAAACATCTCAATAAATTTTTCATGCAATTGGTTGCACCCTCTAGTTGTAATTAGTGGCCATTTAATATCTGGCAGATTGAAATCTCCCATAACAAAAACTATTTCACTGTTGTCCGCTTCCCTAATTGTCTCAAACAGTATTCGGTCGGTGTCTTCATATGTATAGTGTGTGGGTCGATAGACTCCAGCGATGAGTAGCTTGATGGCACCATAGGTCATGTTCAGCCAGAGAGCTTCAATATTTGGGTTGTTGTTGTGTACATGGTGAGGTGCTACATGTATTGGAATCCCCATGTGTTCGTGAGCAGCATATATTGCAACTCCTCCCCAACCGCCACCGCCTTGTCTATCTTTTCTAAAAAGGCTGTAGCCCTTGAGCGCAATAATACTGTCAGGTATAGTTGGTTTAAGGTGAGTCTCAGTTAATATAATAAATGTTGGTTTGAACTTATTTATTTCGTTAAATAGCAAGTCTCGTTTAGCCATTATGGATGCCAGGTTCGTATAAAAGAAGGTAAGTTCTGTAACATCGCTACTTAATTTTTTGGAGGAACATTCCTCACGATCTTCGGGGTGTTGTTCACATATCTAATGGTAAGATCCGACTCACTATTTTGGGGCCCTCACTTCCAACTCTTCACGCAATCCCTTCAGGTACTCCCTTTGATAAGGGGTAAGATCATTTTTTACCTTCACTCCCATTGGCAACTTCTTCCCATTCTTGAGCACGTTAATAGCCGAACTTTTGCGCGCGAAGATCAGTTTGACCGGCCGCGGGGTCTGACTCGGTTTACCGAGCCGGATGGCTACAACGGGTGCCTCCGACTCGGCAACATTGACCAGGGCTCCGTTCACCTTGTCCAGATCATGTCGCTTGCAGGCATCGGCATCCGTTCCGTTAGCAAGTTCCGGTACTCCGAACATAATGACGTTCTTCTGCCTTTTTTCGCGCTCATTTATTTCGCACAACACCGTTTCTATGTTGAGACCATGACTCTGCGACTTTTTCATAGCATCGATTTCATCCTTCAATTGTGAGACTAATTTTCTGAGCGCCGGTAGCTGACGTATACCAAGCTTGCAGTCCGGGCACAGGTACTTCAGTGTAGATGTTTGTAGCACCACCACTCGCAATTCCGTGGCGCACAATCCACTACATTTTACGCAAATTTGCCTTTCACAACCATGACACATAATTTTTGGATTTTTATCGTCAATTTTAGGTACTACTTCACACTTCAGACAAGACGCCATTCCGACACACGAAAGTTGGATTTTGATTTACAGATCACAGGCTCAATTTTATTGATTTTGCCGGTTTTTATATTCCACTAGAATATTTAGACACTAATCTACACAATTATTATGTCCAAGACTTCAAATAAACACTTTATCTATTTTAATTCAATAACATCAACGCAATAGCGAGGTGATGAGCGGCGTTGCTACAAGTGTGGAGATCGGGGACATATATCATCATCGTGTTCCAAAGGAATAAAGTGTTTCAAATATGGCGCATTTGGGCATACCGCACCGGCGTGCACAAATACTACCAACACAACGGAACGAACCGTATAACGAAGTGCCTGGAGACTGGACATACCACGGCGTTTCGGTGACATTTAAAATCGGGTTTACGGGACGGGGAGAGCGGACTCGTAGAAATGAGACTCTAGGCCAACAATATTACACTATTTATTACACTGAACATACTACAAGCACTCTTATTCTATCTACTTATAACTAGGGCGCGGTCAAACCCCACCGTTGGGGTGAACGCGATCAGGATCAGGGACCGTGTAACTACGGCTTATTCGGGACCGCGAGTTCGAGGGCGCGCGCGGCCTCGTAATGAACGGGCGGTGACGGGGGAAGGCAAGTTATCCCCAACCTGCTGTCGAGGTTGGTAATAACTTCCTTCTGGTTAGTACTTAGAACTACCTGGCAGACCCGCGACGTTTTGGTTTAGCCAATCGGTGCGGGATGCTGCGGCGGGACGGTACTAGCTACGGGGGAGAACAACCTCCACGATCAGGTCCAAACCATGGGACCGCGGAGGTGAACTCGGTGGAACGATCCTACGAGTAGGAACGGGAACCCACCCGCTGGATCGTCCAAACTATCAGCCGGGGACGCACGTCCAGGATAAACCATGAGGCCGCGTCTGTACCCTTGCCCTAACCAGATATCAGCGACCCGGGGTAACCAGGCCGCTCGAATACCCGGGATGAGGGGTAGTCCACTGCGTGGGAGCGCTCGGTTCGCAATCCAGGTTCTCCGCACGACCAGGGTTAACCATGGGGCCGCGCCAGAGAACCTTTCAGCTTCGGAGCTGGCCCACGAGTCCTTTTTTTTTTTCCTAATGGACAAAATGCAGTTGGCCTCAGACGGCCGATGCTGCGTTACCGGACTTTTGGTGAGCGCGGAAGGCGCTCCACCTTAAAATTAGGTTGGGGCAACTAGCGCAAGGGCACCACTTAGGTACGGACCTCGGCTTGGGCCGTTGCCAGGTTGGGAGGAATAGGAAAACGCCCCGGAACATGCTTGTAACGGTTTAGGCGTGTGGTACAGAAGGTACTGAAAAGACTGGAGGATAAGAGCAAACGCCCCGGAACATGCTTGTACCGGTTTAGGCGTGTGGTACTGAAGGCACTTAAAGTCTTCGACCCCGCCGGCGGGGTCGCTGTATTTGTGTAGTGTTTACTCTGTCGTGATTGGATGACGACGCCCCCGCATTCGCGGCGGTGATTTCGTCATCCGGGTCACCAAGAACGTGTCTTGGTCGACGAAGGGATTGAAGCGCGGGTGGCTCTATGGGGTAGTCAGGGACGGAAGCTATCAGCGGGTTAGGGTGGTCCGTAGCCCTTTCATAATGCCGCTGTGAGGCGTGCTTCATGAAGAGGGCTATGGACTCGAGATCTAAATCGCGGTGGAGATCTGCGTTACGAACGAACCACGGAGACCCCGTGGCCTTACGCAAGAACCGGTTTTGAACGATTTGAAGATTACGAACATGATTTTAATGGGCAAACACCACGGAGGCGTATGTCATAATGGGAGGTATGCAAGCCTTGTAAAGTGTCACCTTATTTCTAAGGGACATTTTACTTTTCTTGCATATAAGAGGGGTGAGACGACCGAGTATGAATTTAGCGTGGTTACTAACTTTTTTAATGTGAGGTAGGAAGGTCAAGCGACTATCAAGGATGACTCCTAAGTAACGGGCTGACTTAACCCATGGGATGGGTTTGCCGAAGAGTGAGACCGCTTTGGGATTGGGTCGACCCCGAGAAAAGTACACTGCTGCGCTTTTCTCGGGGTTGACTTCAATGCGCCATTTGCGGAACCACTCACCTAACGCGGTAAGAGCTTCTTGCAGCCTTATACACACCCGACTGGAATTCCGGTCCGATGTGTACAAGGCTGTGTCGTCAGCGAATAGGGCGATTTCTACTTGGTGGTGGGCGGGAGGCATATCGCTAGTATACAAAGTGAATAGTAGCGGGGCGAGGACGGAGCCCTGAGGGACTCCGGCCCTGATAGGATGGGGGCTAGAGAGCGTACCTTCCACGCGATAGCGAAAGCTACGATGTTGAAGATAGTCTCGTAGAATGAGCACGAGTCTATCTGGCACTCCGAATTTGAACAGCTTGTAGATCAAGCCGTTGTGCCAGACTTTGTCGAAGGCTTTCGCTACATCGAGGAAGATAGCTCCCGTACCTGCCGGCCAGGTATGATTGAATTTGGATAAGACATGCTCCGTGATGCGGAGCACCTGTTGGGGACACGAGTGCCTAGCACGGAACCCGAACTGCTCATTCGGGAGCAGCTTGAGTTCGTTGACATGAGACCAGAGGCGACTCAGAAGGAGTCGCTCATAAATCTTGCCAAGGGAGCTGAGGAGGCTAATAGGGCGGTAGCTAGAGGGTTCGGATTGATTCTTGCCTGGTTTACGAATGCCAATGACGTTGGCTTCCTTCCAGGTATCGGGGAAAGTGCAAGTGGCCATAGCCGCATTGAAGATGCTGACCAGGAGGTAGATGAGCGCAACAGAGAACTGCTTGAGTACTCTGTTGCTGATTCCGTCATCACCGGGAGATTTCCGCGGATGGAGATCCTTGATAATCGCTAGAACCTCCGAGGCTTTAATCAGGGGGAGAGCTGGCGCAGAGGGCGGTTCAGAGACTAGCCTTTCGACTTCGCTGTTCACCATGTCGAGGTGAACAGGATCGATCGGCTCAAGACTGGGAGAGCATTGGGCTTCGAGGGTTTCGGCTAAGCAATTGGCTTTGTCATCGTCATCGAACGCAGGGGGTAAGTTGGGGCGGGAGAGAGGGGGCATGGTTGCGACCTCGTCTGATTTCATGGATCGAGCCAAGTTCCAGTAAACCAGGTGACTTGGCTCGATCCCCGAGAGCAGACTGTCCCATTCTCGATCGCGATGTTCATGGATGCGCTTCCTTACCTCGCGGTGGAGGGAGCGCATCCTGACACGGTTCTCCTCGGTGGGCCAGGAGCTATAGTGACGGGTCGCTGCGTTCGACTCCGTGAGCAGCCGTCTCACCTCATCTGGCAGGGCCGAGCGGCGGTCAGCCGCCACAGGGACCTGCTTCGATGAAGCGCTAACAGCGGCGGTGACATGGCTGGTCAGGGAGTCGATCGCGGTAGCGACATCGAGAGGGGACCTGATGTCGTCGGGGATTCGGTCCAAGTCAGGCGAGTGTATAGACTTGAGAGCTTTCTCGAGCTTATGCCACTCAACCCCTGTCTTGGTGGGAGGGGAGGTGTCGGAAGGGGGGCCTAGCTTCAAGAGAACGGGACGATGATCAGAGTCAAGCTCGTGGAGAACTTCTATAGAACGCAACCTGAGGGCTGTGTTCTTTAGAAGGGCAAAGTCTAATATATCGGGTCGGTGCGCTACGTTAAAAGGGTAGTGAGTCGGGGCCATGGGAGGGATGATATCAAAATTTAGAGTGTCAACTAGTCTGTCGAGTTTGATTCCATTAGGGTTGTTTGCAACGCAATTCCAAAGGGTATTTTTAGAGTTAAAGTCGCCCGCCAGAATGACTGAGCTACCGAGATTTAAGAGGGCTTCAAGATCGCTTTTAAGTATAGTTTTACTGGGAGAGAGATAGCAAGAAGCGATAATGATTGAAGGATGACCGGTCATCGCAAGTCTACAAACAGAAGCTTCTAAGTCGATCAAGGGAGGAGTATCAAGCGGCATGCAGTGCAGGGACCTCTTGTTGCGCCCGGTCTGTCATTCCGAACCATCTGGAAATTCGCTATCCTAGGATTGCGGTGGCCGGGGTCTAAAAAGGTCTCCTGCACTAGCATAACGTCGATTTGGTGTTTAATCAAAAAGTCTTGGACTGTAACGCGTTGTTTAGAGAGTCCGTTAGCGTTGAAGAACGCTAGCGAGACGGAGCGGGGTTTAATTCTTTCCGGTTGTACATACATATTAGTACCGTTGGGGGGGGGGTGCTGAGGGCTTCGATCAGGGCAGAGTTTGCCTCGAGGAGGAAAACTCTTTCAACCGCTGATTTCGCTTCCCTAAGTTCGCGTGCCAGCACGCGAATTTGGGGAAGATTGAAGGACGTGATGAAGGCCAAGTCGGCGGCGAGGTCCGACTGGCTCATCTTTGAGGGCCCTGAGGGGGCTTTGTAGGGCTCTGAGGGGGCGGGGGGAGGCCCCTGGGGAAAACGAGGGGGGGCGGCTGGTTTAGCCTGATGGGCTTGACTTGTGAATGGGAGAGCCTTTGCCCATGCCGAAACAGTGGGCAGAGGCGCTCTCTGGGGGACCATCGCTAGCTTCGGAGCTACTTTGGTGTATTGAGGTTGAGGTTGCGGGATTCGATCCGGGAACCTCTTTGCCACCCTTTTGTTGGTGACTTTGGGGGCCATGGGGCAACCGCGATAGGTCGCGGTGTGTCCCTCGGCACGACAAAGCACGCAACTGGGTGGCACAGAGGTGCCCTTGGTACGTGTGCAGTCAGCGGTGCCATGGTCGCCCAGGCACTTGACGCAGCGAGCGCGCGCGTAGCAGTTCTTAGCCGAGTGGCCATAGAGCTGACATCTATGGCACTGGCTAGGAGTGCCGTTCCTGAAGGGGGTCTCGACGCGGAGGCCTGAGAGGCCATTAACGGACTTTAAGCCAAAGATGGCTTTACCTTCCGGCGAGTGATTGAGGATCACTAGCACCAGATCGTAAGGGACCTTCGTTCGGCCGCTGTACATACGATGAACTTCCCGAACTGGGAAGTTCTGCGTCTGTAAATCGGCTTTGATCGCGTCCGTGTTGTGTTCGGCGGGGAGGCTACGGATCACAACGCGGAGGAGGCGTTTATCCTCGAGAGCATAGGTGTGATAACCTATTTTCTCGAGGCGAAGAAGGGCCGTTAGTTTCCGGTGATCGGCGGAAGACGTAAGCTGGACTTTAATACCATCCTTAGTGCTCCGAGCACTCGTGAATGGTATATTCCTCTCTCTGAGGAGAGAGGAGATATTATCCCACTTTTCCTTCTCGCGAAGGAAAAGGGGCGGAGGGGGTCTCTCCTTCTTGGCGGTACCCGAGACCACCGGAGTAGGAGAGACCGGAGTAGTGGGACGGGCTGCCGCTGGCGGGATTGCGGTCTTCGCGGGGGGAGCGGACGAAGCCTTCTTTGAAAAAGAAGACTTCTTCTTCCTCTTATCTCCTTGGACGAGGGTGTAACCCTCAGAGTCCGAGGAGGAGGACGCAGAGGACTCGAACTGGGCGCGGGCACCAAGATCGATCTCCATGTCGTCGTCGACAGGAGACGGGTACGCGGGGGACGCATCCGGAGAGTCCGGAGAGTCGGGGATGGAGACAGAGTTTTTTAAGACCTGATCGCAGGCGGACTCAACGGACCGTGGGGGCCTGAGGGGCGGGAGCGCGAGGTTGGGCGGGCTTACATTTCGGCTCAGCAGAGGGCTGCGAGGCCGAAAGGACCTCCTGGAAGAGGGTCGGGTCCTGCGATAAAACGCTTATCAATAGGGCCCGAAGGGAATCCCTACTGAGATTCGAGACGTCCATGGCGGCGGGAGTAGCCGCCAGGTGTGAGTGTGTGTAACCCTCCCTGCCGGGATAGGCAGGGCAGGGGGTGTGTCCTAGGTGTCCTACCTAATTTGTGTGTCCCTTTTGCCGCTCTTACGGAGCAAAAGGGGTGTGTCCTAACCGATATCTGGAGTCGACTAGGGAAGCCCCCAAGGCCGGTGGTTCCAGACCCAACCGGATTTTGCGTTCCTCGGAAGGAGGAAAGCAGGCGTTCCGGATCCACGCCCGACCAGTTCGTATGGCACCGTTAGGTATCCCTGGTCGACCACTAAGCGTGGATTTTACTAATTTATGCCTCAGAAACAAGGATTTTGCCCTAAAAAGGGCAACGTCCGTTGTGACTGAAGGCACGACGCACTGTAAAGTGCGGACTGGCGGATGCCAATCGCGAGCGCAGCGCGCGGGGGCGGCGCGGCGGGGGCGGCGCAGCGGGGGCGGCGCAGCGGAAGGCGCTCGGCGGGAGCGGAGCGCAGAGACGTGTGGCCGGCGCGAGGTCCGGCGGGCGAATGAATCGGCCCACGAGTCCTAATGATCGCGACGCCTTATATCATATGTCGCGGTGCGGCCGTGTGCGTGCGTATCGCGATGCACGCGGAGGAGGGACCACGCTGCAGTCGATGTCTATGTGTGCGTTAGTCGCACCGTGGCTGGCGTGGCGTCCGGATGTATGTGTAGCTGTGGCTCGGCGGTGCCCGTTACACTCCTCCTCCCTTCGAAGACTTTTACCTGTAAAAGTCGCATGTTAAATACTGTTTGTGGTATCACTAATAACTTACATCGGTGATTACGAACTGGCTAGCCCGCCGCGATGGCGTCATGGCTTTTCTTACCTTGCACACTTCTTAAACCTACCTACGGAGTTAGTTTATCATTCTTGTAGAATAAAATATCAATCTAGGTAGACTAAACATAATAACGCGGTTGAGTCTGTCTATTGTATGAATTCTTTTAAATCTTTTACGTGTGCGGTCCGTGTTTTGCGAGTATTGCTTTGGTCTTGTAACACGTATATCACGGGTGATTTTTGTTCTATTATTTTATATGGACCTATGTACTTTGGTGGTAGCTTTGCGCAGAAACTTTTGCTTGCATCTGATAGTGGGAAATCCCTTTTTAGTACCAAGTCGTTTATTCTTGGTCCCCATTCTCTTCTTTGTTTATCGTAATGGTGTTTTTGATGGGTGGATGCTTTGTTCTGATAGATTCTTACTAACTCGTATAGTTCCTCGGTTTTTCCTTTGTCCCGTATGGACGGTGTTGGGAGTCTATTCTTGTCGCCCGGGATTCTTAGCTCTCGTCCGAACAATAAGAATGCAGGGGTGTATCTTGTGGATTCTTGCTTTGATGTGTTAATTGCAAAGTTGAGTTCCGATAGATATTCGTCCCATTTCTGGTGATTGGTCGATACGTAGGTAGCTATCATCGTTTCTAGTGTCCTATTTACTCGTTCGGTTGGATTGCTTTGCGGTGTATATGGTGCCGTCAGTCAGTGATCGATTCCGTATTTCTGTAGTTCGTTCTCGAACTGTTTACTTGTAAACTGTTTAACGTTATCGGTTAATAGTGCCATAGCGCATTATAATGCACTCCTTCAGTGCTTTCGAGACCGTGTTTGACGTTGCTGTTCTAAGTGGTCGTATCTCCGTCCATTTTGAGAACTTGTCGTGAAACACTATTATCCAGTTATAACCTTGCGATGAACGGGGTAAAGGTCCAATTAAGTCTGTCGAGACTATTTCCCATGGTTGTTCGGCGTTTTGGATGTGCATCAAGCCTGGTCTTCTTTCTTGGGATGGTTTATGTGTTTGGCACGTGATGCATTTTCTTACATATTTTGCCACGTCTCTAAACATTCCTGGCCAGTAATATCTCTGGGCTACTCTGGTCGGGGTTTTCGAGGTTCCCAGATGTCCGGCTTTCGGTTCATCGTGGTTTTCCCTTAAGATTGTATCCCTTTCTTGTTTTGGAGCGCACAGCTTCCATTCTGATTCCGGGTTCAGTTTAACACCGTATGCTGTATTTGTAATTTTCTTATATAATTTATTTTCCTGTATCCTGTAGTCTTCATTTTCCTCTGGGTTCCTGTTAATTTCCCTTACTTCTTTTTATACCAATCTCCTTCTTCTGAGTCGGTCGTATATACGGGGTTTCTGGATAGTTCATCGGCCACCACATTCTGCTTGCCATTTTTATATTTGATCTCAAAGTCGTATTGTTGGAGTTCTAGTGCCCATCGGGCTAGTCTTCCTGACGGGTTCTTAACGGAGTTAAGCCACTTCAAGGCCTGGTGATCAGTTACTACCGTAAAGTAGTATCCTTCTAGGAATGCCCGCATCTTGCGTATACCCCACACTACTGCTAAACACTCTTTCTCTGTTGTTGTGTATCGGGTTTCTGCGGGTAATAGAGATCTACTAGCATACATTATTGTTCTTTCGACTCCATCTACTTCTTGCATCAGTACGGCCCCCAGACCTACATCGCTGGCATCTGTCTTTAGTATGAACGCCTCCGAGAAATTTACTTTGGCTAGGACAGGGTCTTCTGATACTATTTATTATATTCTTTGGAAGGCATTTTCTTGTTCTTTGCTCCATGAGAATTTCTTGTCCTTTTTTAGCAGTTCTATCATTGGTGACATTATTTCAGAATATTTCGGTAAAAATTTCCTGTACCTTGACGTCATTCCCATGAACCTACGTAAATCCTTTATGTTTGCCGGTGCTTTTAACCCTTTTATTGCTTCTATTTTTCCCTCATTCATCATTATTCCATCCTTTGTGACTCTATGTCCTAAATATTCTACTTCTGGTTTACCGAATTCACATTTCTTTTTGTTTATTCGTAAACCTGCTTCTCTGATTCTTTTAAATAATAATAGTAATAATAATAATAGTTTATTTATTCAAAAACTAAGTACAAATTACAAATTAAACAAAAATCAAGTTGATCCTTATAGATAGGTAGCACAGTACTTGTTAGCTGCCGTGCTAGGTGGCACGGCCACGGTCAAGTGACAACCCTCCGTACTAGTTCGCACTGTATGACGGCAGGGCGTCGTTGCTCTTCCACGTTTAACTAAGGAATGTTCCACATATCAATAATAATCTAAAACCATAATAATACCTAATACTAAACAATTAACTATTTTCTGAAGAACTATTATATAAAGAACTATTATACTAATTATACAGTTTAAACTATAAGTTAAATTGTATGTTGCTGTTGGGATGTTATTATAATATAATACTTACTACATATTAACTTTAACTTAACAGTGTGCATACTAAATTAGTTTTTAGCAGTTTCATGGTTTAAGATGATATTGCCATTACATTTTCAGTGCTATCGTAATCCAGTAATTTAAGATAGTTATCCAATTTTTGTTTGCAGCTATATTTCGAAAGGTTTGTAAAGTTTAAGTCATTGTTAATTTTGTTGTATACAAAGGGGCCAAGAAAAAAGAAGAAGTTATGCGAGAATTCTGTTCTGCATTAAGGAGTCTTGTACACAATATCACATCGCCTTTTTTTGGCTCTACATGGATCGCAAGGGAGTCTATGTTGAGTTAGGATAGTCGTCTTAAGATATAGTTGTCTGACAGTAAGAACGTCAAAATCCTTGTATAATTGGTTAGTGGGATACAAATATGGCTTTGAGAGCATCACCTTTATGATTGCTCTTTGAGCTCTTTCGAGTTGTAGCATAAAGGTTTTTCCCGCGCCTCCCCATCCTATTATTCCATATGGCACAATAGATTGACCCAAACAATAGTATACGCTTTTTAACAGCTGAATATCGTTGATGTGCTTGAGATTTTTAAATATGTAAATGAGCTTACGAACGCGTCCAGACAGTGTTTTGATT
The DNA here is from genome assembly GCA_951392215.1 of Epirrita christyi. Lineage (NCBI taxonomy): Eukaryota > Metazoa > Arthropoda > Insecta > Lepidoptera > Geometridae > Epirrita > Epirrita christyi. Next base: position 275,890 of record OX595861.1, read on the forward strand.
TGTAAGTCCCATTTAAGGTGTTGATCAATTGTTACACCTAGATATTTCACATGAGTAGTGTTTAATAAAGTGTAGCAGTTACATTGATCTGAGCGTGTGCATGTGTGAGCTCTAATCTCAAAAGAGTTTATGTTAGGTTGTCCGGGGCTTTGGATACTAAAGGAAACATATTTTTTTTTATTGAGATTTAACGTAAGTAAGTTATTATTTAGCCATTTAACCGTCTCAGAAAAACCATCCTCTGCAATTGTTTGCACTTCAGTCCATGATTTGCCATTAAATAGTATGACTGTGTCGTCAGCGAAAGTAATAATTTCTGCATTTTTGAGCTTTTTGCTGCAAAGACCATCAATATAGATGAGGAACAATGTCGGACCAAGCACGCTACCTTGTGGTACTCCGTATGACACCGGCTCAGAATCACCAAGTTGAGAGTCTATTCTAACCGACTGATATCTATTTGACAGATAACTTTTGAAAAGTTTCAGTGGAATATCTCTAATTCCAGAGTACATCATTTTCTTAAGTAACAGAGGAATAGAGACAGTGTCGAATGCCTTTGCAAGATCTAGGAATATACCCACACATTTCTCTTTCTTATCTAGGGCACTAACAACGTGTGTAACTAATTTATCAATTGCACTAGAAGTCGACTTCTTCCGCCGAAAACCGTATTGGTTATCCGATAGTACATGGTATTTTTCGAGAAAATCTATTAGTCTTACATTTATAACTTTTTCAAGAACTTTAGAAAGCGTGGGTAATAGTGATATTGGCCTATAGTTGTTAATACTGCCTCTATCCCCCGCCTTGTGTATTGGAATTAGAATGGACTTCTTCAGCTCATCAGGGAAAACGCCATGAGACATGCAGATGTTACACAGATATGCTATCGGTTCCGAAATTACGTCAATAATATTTTTATATAGTATTGATGAAGTGCCGTCCCAGCCAGAGGAACTGCTACTACGTAGGGACAACACTATATTCTTGATTTCACTTTTGTCAGTCGGTAGTAACACTAAAGAGTTAGTAGGATCAATATTGTCGTTTTTGTAGAGCTTAACAAGTTCGTCTTCATTAGTTTTTAATCTTTCTAGGATATTTTGGGCTAGATTTCTACCCACATTTGCAAAATGCTTATTGACATCCGAAATTTGTGTAGTGTTTTGGATTAATTCAGTCGGGGGTCTTACATTTTTATCTAGATTTGTTCTTAATAACTTGCCATGTCTTTTTTATGTTACTTTTATTTTCTTCTATTAGTTTCCTCTCGTGTTTTTTCTTAAGGTTCTTTAATATTCTGTTACAGTGATTCCTATAACGTAGGTATGTTGTATGAAGATCTTTATTTTCAGGTGATTTATTCGCATTTAGATGTAGTTTGTCCCGGAACTTTATACATCTTAATAATCCTGGAGTGACCCAGGGCTTAAGGGGGATGCTTTCGATTACTTAAAGCTCGTTTCACGCTAGATGGCGTGGAAAAACAGATATTGACTTTTTTATTTTTTGTTCAAAACTCGAGCGTCTTTAGTGAGTAATTTTACCGTTTGCGAGCACGGTGTAGGTCATAGAATTTGATGCAGCATGAATTTTCGTTAAAGAGTCGTTAGAAATTTCAAATTCACTATAAATAAGATCTGACAATTTGCCTCATGTAATTACACGCACGCACACTTCTACATTCACTGTTTTGTTTTTCACTAGATGGCGTTGTCATTATCCCCAGATGTTATATAGATGGCGTTAAAAAAATGTTTATAAGGTATCTCGATAATGATGGCGTTAAAGAAAATTGTTAGAAGGGATGAGCCGCCACCATCCACCGACTTCCTGCCACCCTATAAAAAGTGCCGTGGTGTGCGGCGTAGAATCTATAATCCTCCTCCCGTGGATGTCGGAAAAGCCGACTAAGGGTTTACACCAGGGCATGGGCAGCAGCATCCATCTGAGTAACCGATACTGCAATCACCAATCAACCTGCCAAGAGTGGTAATTATGGCAAACACCCCCACAAAAATGAATGTCTTTTTACAGAAATTAATAAAAAGAAAAAACAAACAGATTAGGTATTTTTATTGGTTTATAATTACAAGTATTTTCCACTAGAAATATCATACACTGACAACAAATATTCATCAATAGGTAAGCGATCAGTGCAACTGCACATTTTGTCTTCGTATATTGTATTCATTGTTACCATTAGTGCCCATTGCATCTCTTCTAAATATAACTTTTCATTAAAAAAACCGACTTCCGCCATTGTATTCGACTAAATATTAGGATGAAAAAACAATGATGAAAGAACCATAGTGGTGAAAGGATTATGATACTTTCTGAATGCAAATGCTTGGTTTGTTGCTGAAAATATCAAAATCGCCATATGTATGCCTAAAATATTTGAGGAGTTCCCTCAATTCCTCATGGATTCCATCATCAGAACTGGGTTTTGAAAAAAATGGGACCAATCTGGAAGTACATATATCTATTCAAATAAAAAAGAATTTTCTAAATCGGTTCATAAACGCCGGAGATATGAGGTATCATCTTCATCATCATTAGATGTAGTTGATCTGATGATCAACTACATCATCATCAGCCTGTAGAAGTCCACTTAGGTGTCCCCTAGAGTGCCACGACGAACAGTCTTGAGCCGCCTCCATCCACAGATTTCCTGTGACGTTCATAATGCCTTTAGTCCATCGAGTGGAGGGCCTTCCTCTACAGCCTCGTCCGTTTTTCGGTCGCCACTCGAGAACCTTTATTCTCAAACGGTTATCAGTTCTGCGAGCTATATGACCTTCCCATTGCCACTTCAACTTGCTAATTCTGGTTGATCATCAGTGGCTAGAAAAAAATACATTTCTTGATATAGTTTTGTTTTAGACAATGTTGTAAGGGTTTTTTGTATGAGAAAAAATAACGTACATGATGTCATTTCATTGAGATCTATGCACTTTGCATTTTTCCGAACACGTCTCAATATATATTTCAGATAAAATCGCATTTTTGAAAAATGCTACCAGCTTTAGCATCATGCTGCTGATAAACTCATTTATAGGGTGTGGTGATACGGCGTTTGCAAACATAACAGTGTACAAATATTACTGTGTTGGAAATATATGATATTGGATAAACAATCAACAATCTGCCTCTCTCACTATTCCAAATTGACTCGCAGTCAGACGACTAGTTAGTAGTTTTGTTAGTAGTAGAACTTCTTGTGAAAGAGTTCGTCCGGGGAAGTACTACCACTGTACCTATTTCTGCCGCCAAGCAGTAGTGTTCGCATTGCTGTGTTTCGGTTTGAAGGGTACGGGTGCCGGTGAAATTACAGGCACATGAGACTTTTCATCTTTATGTCTCAGGGTCGGTAGCGCGCGTGTAATGCCTCTGGTGTTACAAGCGTTCATAGGCTGCGGCAACTGCTTTCCATCTGGTGGGCCGTAAGCTTGTCTGCTTGCCAAGTAGCATAAAAAAAAAACGTTCCGATCTGTGAGTAACGTATAAATCATTTCCATGCTGTTCATGTTGTGGACCATTTCTCAAATCTTCTGCCATCAAATCTGGCTGACTGCTGTTGTGCATTATTATTTTTCGTGCAACCAGAGTCAGCTTCGTCAATTTCGGCTTCAAAATATTTCGTCCATAAATTGGGAGCTTGGTGTTAGATAAGATCTGAAAACATAACATATTTACTTATTACATTTTCATTCATTAAATTTTTAAAGATATTTCAAGTAATATAAATATCGAGCTGCGCCTCGCGGTTTCACCTGCGTGAACCATGATATTATTATTATGACGTTGATTTATTTTAAAACTCGTTATAAAATACATTTTTCACTATAAAGAAATACTACTTATCTATAAAAACAAATAGTATATAAAAACAGTATAGTAAAAAATATATTACAAAACGGTAAACCACCGACCGCGGAGCAAAGGCCCAAGCGGTCGGAGGCTAGGGCTGCAGAGAGAGGAACCTCCTGACTATGCGTGCCGAGTCCAGGAGTACTGCCTTCTGAATCTGACCGTTGATCCAACCATTTAGTGAGAGCCTCTCAAGGTATTGGTCGAGGCTCTTTGCTATAAAGCCATTCACAGAAACAACTATCGGGACGATAATCGTCGAATCCACATCCCACATGGCGGTTATCTCGTGGGCCAAGTCAAGGTACTTGCTTGCTTATTATTATTATTATTATTATTAGGTATCTTCATTCCAAATTTCACTCAAATCCGTTCAGCCGTTTGGGCGTGAAGAAGTAACAAACATACTTATAAACTTTCGCATTTATAATATTAGTGTGATGTGATGAGATGAAGAGGTCAACCGACGAATCCAACTCGGATGGGCAGCGTTCGGGAAACTACGCCATATCTAGTTTGTTGGTTTTGTGAAAACTTCTTGTGAAAGAGTTCGTCCTGGGAAGTACTACCACCGTACCTATTTCTGCCACCAAGCAGTAGTGTTCGCATTGCTCTGTTTCGGTTTGAAGGGTACGGGTGCCAGTGAAATTACAGGCACATGAGACTTTTCACATTATGTCTCAGGGTCGGCAGCGCGCTTGTGATGCCTTTGGTGTTGCAGGCGTCCATAGGCTACGGTAACTGCTTTCCATCAGGTGGGCCGTATGCTTGTCTGCTTGCCAAGTAGCATAAAAAAAAATCTTCTCGTCGCCGATACCGCAGAGCCTCAAGACGAAAGTCTACACGCCAGTGTTGACTTACGGCACTGAGACGTGGTCGCTAACTATTGGCCGTATAGACAAGCTCAAAGTTGCGCAACGGGCTATGGAGAGAGCTATGCTAGGAGTTTCACCACGTGATAGAATCCGAAATGAGGAAATCCGTAGAAGAACCAAGGTCACCGACATAGCTCTCAGAATTAGTGGCAGTGGGCAGGTCATATAGCTCGAAGAAGTGATAACCGTTGGAGAATAAAGGTTCTCGAGTGGCGACCACAAACCGGACGACGCGTTAGAGGAAAGCTCTCCACTCGATGGAATAAAGACATTATAAACGTCGCGGGGAGTCGGTGGATGGAGGCGGCTCAATACCGTTCGTCGTGGCATTGTAAGGGGAAGGCCTATGTCCAACAACAACAACAACGAAGGCTTCAAACAAAGGGCAGGCATCTTCTATAATAGTACTACTCTACTAGTAGGTAACACATTAAAATTATGTAAATATCTGTTTACTTACGAAATTTCACCGTGAAACCGTTATAACCTGGCTTGCACTCGTTTCAAAGACACCGCCCCAAAGAAAATTAATCGCATGACACCCACAGTGCACCATAGACAAGGACCATAGAGAAAAAAGTCAAGGAACATATAGGGAGAAATAAGTGCACTAGGCTAGGTAACCACAGACAAACAGAACACCTTAAATTCAAAAGAGCCACAAATCAAAAAAAAACAATATCGTTTTTGTGGTATTCAGCCTTTGAAATAAAGCGATTACGATCGAGGCGCCCCCGTGGAATGTCATTGCTTGGACAACGTTCGGCCCGGACGGGCGTGTCGTTTGTAATTTATTACTATCCGTTTGTTTGTTCTGATTTCCTACCAGTTCCCAGACCCATAAATGGGTGTCTGAACCCCACATTGGCGACGAGGATAAAAAATTGTGAGTACCTAGTCGATAATTCGACTAAAAGTTGCGTAGTGTTGTGTTAATTGAATACCGACATACATGGAAAACTTTTCTAAAACTCGAGGAAGGGTACTTTTTCTTAGTGATTTAAATCAGTCGTAACGTGGTCGTAACTAGATATTTTTAACTTGATTTTTAACCGGCCACACGAATTTAAAAGTTTTTACTAAGTACCCTCTTACTTGAAATAAATTTATGGTGGCTAATTATCTCGCAACACGTCGCAACCATAATGAAATGACAAAATAATGAGGCAAAATGTTCCAGTTCATGTCAACCAATTTATGAGTTTATTTCTGGTACCTTGCTTATAGCAAATAACTACCTATAAAGTTCTTGTTGATGTGAACCAACTCCAGGGAATGGACAAAAGTGTTACGAGCTTCTATAAAGTTGTTTTCAATGAGTCAATTAAACTTGTACCTACTCATTGAAATTGTGCCACGTATATATTTACGCAAGTTTGCCTAAAAGACGAATGTTAATGTCTACAAAATGGTGACAGTATGGAGTGATAAATGGCAATAACCTCCGATACCTACACATGTTTAATGTAGGTACGTACTCTAAGGTAGTGCATTTTGATCCCTCTGTTAATCAAATGAAATGAATTTTATTCATTGAAATCACAAGGATCATTTTGAATCGCCTTATAAACTAAAATTACTCCTGTTCCAACGCGCTCAAGCCTAGAAGAATCAGGCAACAAACACGGCTTGTCAATCTTGTTGCAATCACTTAATTTGATGATACGTCTTACCACAAGGTGGGAAGCGCCTGTGTGGTGCCTCGGAGCAGGAAGTTGCTGATACATATTAAATGAGAACTTAAAAACCTAAGAAAGTTAGTCAAATGCAAATAAACATCAGCAAAAGTTTATAAGACAGTACACGCTCCACTTGATATAACCAGAGACTAGTAAAACTAGTCTCTGATATAACCTAATTTCTAAATATAATGTATGACGTGACCAAGTGTTCTTAATAATTGTTCCTATGGTTTTAATAAATGAGTATGAGTATCAGTATGAGTATACCTACTTATAAATAACAATCTAATAGAACCATGTAAAGAGAAAAGTACAGATATTATAGCAAATCAGCTCAAATCAGATGTAGCAATTATCTGACAAGGCTTATGTGCGGCCGCTAAAATGTATGTACACCATAACAAAACCAAGTGCTCCCAGTGTTCCTACGGTGAATAAATGATATAAATATGAATATGAATATGAAATTTCCATTTATCTTCGAGTAAGATGTTTGGATGCACCTTCTGGAAGTTTATTATAGAACTGTACAGAATTCCTCATAAAAGACCCATTTATTTTCTTCAATCGAAATTTTGGTATATTTAGTTTGGTTGTATTTATAAATCCAAATACCATGCAAGTCACCCTTTTTCATACAACTATCCAAGTGTTTATGTGTATGTAATAATATTTCATAGATATATTGCGAAATTACTGTGAGAATATTGATTTCTTTGAAACGCAAGGCGTTCAAGGGGTCACGTGACTTCATTTTATAAATGGCACGTATTGCCCGATTTTGTAAGACAAATATAGCTGGAAATATAGCTGTATTACCCCACAGCATGCTACCATATGACATAACACTATGAAGTAGCTAAAATAAACAAGCCTAGCTGTAGCTTCATCAGTAAGCTGCCTTAACATACAAACTGCATATGCAGTGGAACTAAGTCTACCAGCTAAAGCCACAATTTGCGGTGCCCACTGACCCCCTGGATCAATATAAAGCTCTAAGAAAATACTAGACTTAACAAGATCAAGTGTCTCCCCATTTATTTTAATATTTAGTTTGATAATGTTTTACATTTGGCTATGTGAATTTGATGCTTTTCGTTTTTAGCATTAAGCAAAAGATTATTTACTGTGATCAAAACATTATTTACAAGAACTCGTGACAGTGAATTATTTACTCTATCGTAATTTGCTTTAGATCTATCAACTTTGAAAATCAAAGAAGTATCGTCAGCAAACAGAACTATGCCACATAATGTAAAAAAAGATATTGATAGTGTAAACTAGAAATAAAAAGGGCCTAGTATTGAACCCTGTGGCACCCCCATGACAATAGTCGATCATTTCACCACCAACATCAATTTTTGAATTCTATTGGATAAGTAAGAATTTACAAGATTAATTGCCTGATTTTGGATGCCATAATGTTTTAACTTGGAAATTAATGTATCATGCCACACGCAGTCAAAAGCTAAGGACGATCGCGTTCTGTGAGTTCTCCTACGCTTCAAATATGTGTTCTAAGAGCATGGTATCAGCATCGGCTGTCGAATGAACCTTAGTTATTCCAAATTAATGACTGAAGAAGTCCGTGGAGGTCGAAGTGTGACAATAACTGAGTAAGAATAAGTTTCTCGAAGATCTTACTTAAAGCAGGCAATATAGAAATTGGCCTATAGTTACCTGGATCTTTATCATTTCCAGACTTGAACAAAGGATTAATTTACTATGTTTCATAAGATGAGGAAAGACTCTCGTCAAGACATCTATTGAAAATGTAGGCCATACACGGCGCAATATCAGCACCTAGCACAATTACTAGAGAAAAACTATCAAAGGCATTCATGACCTGAATATTTTTGATAACATAGTATTGTTTATGTTTAAATTCATCTGGTTACTACAAGGTTTAGATTTACCTGTTTCATTATTAATTTCCAAGTTGTATTAATTTTATTTGCTGACTTTTCTATTGAATTTCTCAAATGCAATGATTTTAATGTATGACAAACTTTTTGAAGGACTTGGAATAGTTCTTTATGTACAAGATAAACGTTGGGTCGTGCAACATTGATTCCCCAGCCGTATAGAGTTCATATAGGGTTGTAGCCCAATCAGCTAACCCGACATTCGCTCTAGCTTTACAATCTCACTATCTTCCTCACTTATCAATTTAGACAAACTGGTAAAAAGGTCATTCGGATCATCTACGCACGGTACGTACAAGGGGCATTTTTAGATCAATACTGCCGTGGAATTTTAAAATGCGACTATCTGTGATAAGTGAAATTACAAGTATTTAAAGCACTGTGCTGAGACCATAGTGATCTGAGGTGAAATGTTTAATTACTGATGTATCAATTGGAACACTACTACAATAAATATTATCAAAACAGGTGGATGTTGTTAGTGTCACTCTTGTTGGTTATTCGAAGAGGTGATGTAAATTAAAACATTTAAACAAATTAAGCAGCCTCTCAGAAAAAGAACTAATCTATATTGAAATTTCCGCAGACTATAAGCATTTTACTATGTACAAAAGTTTTGAGCAATACTTTTTCCATAGTGGATTAAAATAACGCGAAGTCTGCGTCAGGGGGACGGTAAACACACAATGATATGCAGCTCTAGCTCAACAGCTCAATAGTCCTCTCAATAGTGAGATTTGCAACATCTTTACGTTTCTTGCATTTTAAAGTATTTCGAACAACAGTTAAGGAACCCTATGGCGTTCTTGCGTTTGTATGAACTTACAATATTGTAATTCTCATAATAAGGGAGTAACTCAAATTGTAACATCCAGTGTTCAGTTACATACATGATAATGTACATTAAAACTGTTTAAAAATGTTTCTAAGCCTAAGATTTTGCTGGGAAGGGCTTGTACATTTTATGTGGCCGGCCTTCTCATTGTCGAACTAGTTTAAATGACTGTCAGCTGACACTCCTACCTTTTACCCTCATTAGTACTACCTACTTCTAACCACGAGCTCGTGAACTGCGTTATAGTAAATTCTTATAACGAGATCAAAAATATGAAATGCTAACAATTTAGCAATTATGAATTTACTATGTCTGCCGTCTGTTTTGACTCAAGATACTATGTATCAACAGTATCTCGTGTCAAAACAAAATTTCTAATAAAATTATTAGTATTAAAATACAAAACGTCTCTATGACGACATGTCAAATTGTGCAACATTAAATTAAGATTAAAAATTAATTGATTGTCTGCACTAACAACTAGCTAATAATATCATATCGCATGACACCACACTTTCACCTAATTGTATTATCAGAGTGGTGTCGTAGTATCTTTAAGTTTTGTGAATGAAGGCATTTGGAAAGCAATTATTTGTGACAACTTGCCCTAACAGATCACTGGGTAGCAAACCCATCCCAACGCCATCTTATCTGAATACGCCACAGTCTTCCAAGTCTGCCACCAGAATTTTACCTGTCTAACCGGAGACTGCGTACAACCAGAGGTGGGAACTACTTCAATCTATACAGAAGGTGTAGGCTGCTTCTGCGATGCACATGGATCAGAAATCTGGAAGGCTCTGATACAGGAAGATCGGGAGTATCGTTGGAATATAATACCTACACTTGAAAAGAGTAGAAGGTAGTAATTGGAAGATCTGTGATCATGAAGAAATTGAGGAGGACAATAATAGCGTACCTAGTAAAGAGATCGATAATTGTATAGGTACTTAATTAAAAATTACATCAACGGCGTAGTTTAATTACTGGTTAAAATAAAATTCGATTTAGAATAATAATTATGTTGTAAAATCATTAGAAGTATCACTTTAGAATAATGATGGCTTACTTTATGTTGTAAAATTACTAGAGGTATATAGTAAAATAAGAATAGTAAGTTAACTTTTGGAAATAAGCAATTGTTAATTTTTAATTTGTTAAAAAGGAAGAGATGTGGTATTCAGCCTTTGAAATAAAGCGATTACGATCGAGGCGCCCCCGTGGAATGTCATTGCTTGGACAACGTTCGGCCCGGACGGGCGTGTCGTTTGTAATTTATTACTATCCGTTTGTTTGTTCTGATTTCCTACCAGTTCCCAGACCCATAAATGGGTGTCTGAACCCCACAGTTTTTAATGCAAAAATGGCATTTACATGATTCCAATTTTTATATTCGAAAAAGACACCCATGGTTTTAGCGTTAAAAATAGTTCAATCACACAACTACCCATTTAGCATTTTGAGACTTTGATGACTAACTTCACAGCAAAGCAGCCATCTTTCCAGTTAATAATAATAATAATAATAATTTTATTACGAAACATAAAAGTGTCAGGTTTTGGAATGCGTTTCTTTTGAATGAAAGTTCAATAAGTTTGATTACTATTTTATTAAAACGAACCCGCAGTACTTGGAAATGTGTCTGTTTTGCATATAAGATTACCGTGATTATGGTTGTAATTGTTTAAACAAACATGCAATATTTGTTAAATGACTGTTATTACAATCAGTCCGTACAATCAGTCTTAAAATACAGTGTTTCATTATCATACATAAGTATCCTTTGAAATAAATAATCACTTTTAAGATTATTAAAATTACTTTGGGATCACATCCTTTTCAATCAGTTTTAGGATGCCTTGTTTTTTGTCTCAGCAACTTGTAGCTTTTTGATATTATTTTATTTTATTTACTTGGGAAAAATCTGTATCCTGAGAAGTTTTGTACAAAAATATATTTTTATGTTGTTGATCAGTTTTAATAACTTTAAGGTATGCCTTTACGACTCTTCCTTTGAAAATCTTTGCCAAGAGGCTGAACACTAAGAGGTTCTGAATCATAACTGATTGGTAATCAATCGTCTGTACTGCTGTCTGAGCTTATAGATGAGGATTTACTGGAGTCTCTATCTTAATCGCTTCATCAAAAATGGTACAAATTCCATACCAGACAGACAGCCAACACAATCCTAGCCTATCGTTACTTGATGAAAACATTATCTGATTTTGGAAGTCCAGAGCAATGAATAAATTTAGTTATTGAGGAAAGTACAGACAGCGATTCAGATATACTCAAGTGAATCCTCATCTTCAAGCTCAGACAGCAGTACAGATGATTGATTACCAATCAGTTGATTCAGTACTTCCTAGTGTTCAGCCTCTTGACATAGATTTCCAAAGGAAGATTCGTAAAGAGCAGACCTCAAAGTTATTAAAACTGATCAACAACATTAAAATATATTTTTATACAAAACTTCTCAGGATACAGATTTTTCCCAAGTAAATAAAATAAAATAATATCAAAAAGCTACAAGTTGCTGAGACAAAAAACAAAGCATCCTAAAACTGATTGAAAAGGATGTGATCCCAAAGTAATGTTAAACTTTTTATACTTACTTATTTTAAAATTGATTATTTAAGCTAAAGGATTTTTATGTATAATAATGAAACACTTAATGAGATTACTGCGATGACTTAGATATTATTGATCGTAGATCTCATCGTTACTACTAGTAAGTCAAAGATTTATGGAGTATTTTATTTTGTAATATTGCTAGATGAAGAGGTGATAGTTATGGATAAGTGGACTATATCTGACATGTAATGTTGTACCCCCGTCAGTAATAAACTAGCTACGGAGCCAAACGGTTGTTTCATTACTGACATACACACCATCTGACGACGAGGGCGCGATCTACCCGCGTATTTTGGAAAATGGCGAATTTTCTCGGGAATTTAACCGTTTTCGATTATAAAATCCACGAGTGGGAAGTTTTCTACGGCAAACTAACACAGTTTATAAAGTTAAACGCCATTTCAATAACTAATCAAAGTGCAGTGTTGTTAACGCATCTGTCGGATGAATCCTACCGTCTGATTCGGAACCTCGTGCATCCGAACAATCTCGAAGAGAGAACGTACACTGAGCTAGTTACAGTACTCAACAAACATTTCACGCCAAAAAGGTCGACATTCGCCGATAGGGCGAAGTTTTACGAAGCGATAAGGTCCGACGGTGAAACCATCGAGGAATGGGCGGCACGGCTGCGAGGGCTAGCCGTGTATTGCAATTTTGGCACGGAGCTGGACACGCTTCTGCGCGATCGTTTCGTGCTAGGCTTCAGAACGGGACATGAGCGTGATAAGCTTTTCGAATGCGACTCCAAGACCCTGACGCTCGCTGAGGCGCTGGAGGTGGCACAGAAGGCGTCGTGTGCGCGACAGGCACGCGCTGGTGGTTTGGGCACCGTCAGCGCGGGCGCCGTTGTCGTGAAGGAGGAGCCGGTGTTCTACGTGCGTGCTGGCGCGGGCGGTGCCGCACGCAGCGCCGCTAGCCACCAGGCTACCGGTTCAGGCGAGGCCAGCGCTGCGGCTCGCAAAACGGATGATGGCGGCTGCGAGCAATCGCGTTGTACAGTGTGTGGGTTAAAAAACCACAATGCAGCTAGGTGTAGGTATAAGAACTACAAGTGTTTAGTTTGTGGACAGAAAGGTCATCTTAAAAAGTTGTGTACGGCTAGAAAGTCTAATTTACATAACATCGGCACGGAGGAGACGAATACGTCTCAAGAAGGTGGCTGCAGTGAGTGTGAACTTTATAACTTGAGGTATGTTGACTGTAATCCTATTAAAATTATTGTTAGGCTGAATAATGTTGATACGTGTATGGAGTTAGATACTGGGTCAGGAAGCACCGTTATTTCGGAAAAGTTGTTTTTACATAGTTTTTCTGATCAAAAGTTGCTTAAAAGTGATATAAAAATGTGTCTTTACAATGGTCATAAAATCACGCCCCTAGGATATTTTGTAGCAAAAGTTACATATTCTAACTTATGTGAAAATATTAAAATATATGTTTTACAAAACGGTGGACCACCCCTGCTGGGCCGTGATTTCATGTCAAAGTTTAAAATCTATTTTGCAGCAACAAATAACAATATAACTTGTACGAATAAAAGCAGTGTAGAAGTGCAACGTCTATTGAAACATTATCCAGACGTTTGGAAGGATGAGTTAGGATGTTTTTCTAAGTTCGAAGTCGAGTTACAATTGAAAGAAAATGCAACACCGAAGTTTTTTAAGCCGCGTACGGTACCTTTTGCTCTAAAGGACAAAGTCGGTGAAGAACTGGATAGGCTAGTCAGTTTAGGTATTCTAAAACCGGTTAGTTATTCTGAATACGCCACGCCAATAGTTCCAGTTTTAAAAGAAAATGGAAAGTTAAAAATTGCGGGTGACTTTTCATGTACTTTGAATAAAGATTTAGAAATTGATAAGTACCCCTTGCCACGAATAGAGGAGGTATTTTCCAAGATAGGGGGAGGAGAAAAATATTCAAAAATAGACTTGAGTAATGCCTACAATCAATTTAAATTAGCGAAATCATCTCAAAAGCTGACCACCATTAATACGCACAAAGGTTTATTTTCATATACACGTCTCGTGTATGGCTTAGCATGTGCACCGGCCATTTTTCAAAAGGCGATGGAAACTTTGTTAGCAGGATTAGATGGAGTCAGTGTGTGGCTTGATGATATTTGCGTAACGGGGCCTACAAAAGAAATACATTTGTCAAGGTTGCGGGAAGTTTTATGTAGACTGCAAGATGCAGGCTTACGCCTACAAAAAGACAAGTGTGTTTTTTTTGAAGAGAGGGTGACCTATTTAGGTTACGTAATTGATAAGAGTGGATTAAAGACATGTCCGACTAAGGTTGAGGCAATCCTCGGCGCACCTGCGCCCAGTGACGTATTAGGAGTTAAAAGGTTCCTAGGGGTAGTGAATTATTACAGGAATTTTATTCCTAGTGCATCAGCATTACTGAATCCACTACACGAACTACTACGCGCGGGCGCTGAGTGGCAGTGGCGCGAGCGCCATCAGGCGGCATTCGACAGCGTGAAACGCGCGCTGGCCAGCGATCGAGTGCTGGCGCATTTCGACCCGGACGCGCCACTGGTGTTGACGGTAGACGCGGGTCCATTTGGTCTCGGCGCCGTTCTGGCGCACCGAGATGACGACGGACGCGAGCGTCCGATAGCGTTCGCCTCACGTTCTTTATCGGCAAGTGAGAAAAACTATAGCCAAATTCAAAAAGAAGCGACGGCTATTATTTTCGGGGTCAAACATTTCCACCAATACTTGTATGGTCGTCAAGAACCTTTTATCTTGAAAACGGACCACCGGCCTTTGCTGTCGATTTTTGGTAAGGGTAATGGCATATCTGTGACGGCCGCCTTACGGCTTCAGAGATATGCAATCATTTTATCGGCATACAACTATACGGCAAAGTACATAGATGGCAAAAATAATGAGGTGGCGGATTATTTTTCTCGATCACCGTTATCGGTCGCAGTCAGTGATTATGATGAGCAGGGGGAAGCAAGTTCTAGGTATTTTCTTTTCTTAGAGGCAAGCTTAGAACCGGTTTTATTCCGGGATATCAAACGTGCGATCGCAACCGACGATGTGTTGAAGACGGTAATCAAATACATGAATAATGGTTGGCCTAGGAAAATAAGTTGCAAATCGATAACGCCATATTACCAATGCAAAACCGATTTAGAAGTGATAGATGGTTGTTTATTTCGCGGCCATAGGATTGTGATTCCGACTGTCTACAGAGACAGAATGTTAAAAGAATTGCATTCGGCTCATTTTGGCATCGTAAAAACTAAAAGCGCAGCTCGCAGTAGAATGTGGTGGCCGGGTATAGACGCGGACATCGAGCGGTGGGTGGGCGCGTGCGCCGCGTGCGCCGCCGTGCGCAGCGCGCCACCGAGCGCTCCCCCTGCGCCCTGGCCCCGTCCCCCCACCCCGTGGCACCGCATCCACGTAGACTACATGTCTATAGGACAGGCGGTGTACCTGATTGTAGTGGATGCGTTTTCCAAATGGCTGGAATGTATTCACATGGACCGTGGCACTTCTACACATGCACTTATTCACAAACTGAAAGAAATGTTTGCTAGGTTCGGCGTGCCGAATGTTATTGTATCAGATAATGATGTAAAAATTAGCTCTGCGGAATTTCATACATTTTGTCGAGTCAATGCTATTGAGCATCTCACATCGCCGATTTATCACGCGGCCAGCAACGGGCAAGCAGAAAACTCGGTAAAAACTTGTAAAAAAATGATAAAATGTCTGTTTGCAGAAGGTAATTGTCAGAAAGATATACTTGAGAAGTTACAGGGTTTTCTGTTTAATTTTAGGAATACAGTTCACTGTGCCACTGGTTCCACGCCGGCTATGCTAATGTTAGGTCGGAATTTGAGGTGTAGGTTGGATTTGGTTTTACCACAAAATAAAACTGTCGATAATCACAATAAACCAGCGCCATTAAAATTAAAACGTAACAGATGTTTTCAAGTAGGTGAAACTGTATGGGCTAAGTGGTTTATTGCAAAAAAAAGTATTTGGAGCGTAGGAATTGTAAACAAAATTAAAGGCACTAGAATGTTTGAAATTCATTTTAAGGATTATCATACTAATTGTAACAGACACGTAGATCAGATGAGAAAGTTTACCAATACAATGGTAAACACTGATGTAACTGATAGTGAGAATGATAATGGTCCGGTCTGGATGTCCTATTCCGGCAGCTCATCATTGCCGCCGACGCCGAGTGAATCACCGCCACTGCCGCCGTCCCCGCCACACCAACCGTTCCCCGCAGTGCATCCAATCGGGCAGTCCCCAGCGACGCCGCCTCAGGTTTATCCTTCGCCGTCTTCATCGGCTACCGCGGTGGAGGAGAGAGAGAGGCGGGTTGCGATCGATAGTGATGGGAATAGTTTAGAAAATAAAACTGATAACGTAATCATAGTGGAACAGAGGGATGCGGACGTTGAGGAGTGGACGGAGGCATGCGAGGTGATGGAAGAAGAGGCTGAGCCAAATATGGATAGTAATCCAAGTAGCGAGAACTCCAGACCGGTCGAGAGTTCTAAGAGGCTCAGAAAACCTGTTAGTTATAAGAAATATTTCTAGTAAGTAGCATCATAAGTTTTTTGTAGTTTAGGTACCTACCTATATCAGCCTTGTCCATTGTTACAGGTTTCCAAATTAATGTTGGAGGGATGGACTATATCTGACATGTAATGTTGTACCCCCGTCAGTAATAAACTAGCTACGGAGCCAAACGGTTGTTTCATTACTGACATACACACCAATAAGTTTCTTCCGCATTTAATTACATTGATCTCAATGTAAATTTCAAGGTAGTGTAAGGTTCAAAATACGCATCTTATAATATACCATACATATATGTAGAAAAAAAAGATTTATAAAGTAATACAAAAAAAACTATTATCAAAACTTTGATAGGCTTTCCAGTAAAAAAATGAATTTTCGACTTGTGGCTCTTTTGCATTTAAGGAGCGAGATGACAACTTCATACTACACTTTGATATTGATATATTATCAGGGTTGCTACACCGAGTTTCTGAATCACAGCACGATTCACGGTCGGATTATAAAAACTAGTAGTTTTGCGAACAGAATACCTCAAGAGCACAAACTATCTTGTTTTTCGATAAAGTTTAAAAATCGCATCCATAGTCCGATCTAGCATATACCCAATCTTACTTGAACCACAAGTCGTTGAAACTCTAACAAATGAGAGCTCACGTAATATTGGTTTTCATTTTTATTTTTTCTCAAAAACTATATTGTAAAATAAATATATAAGTAAGTACATATATCAAGTTTCATCAAGATTAATTGAAAAATGCGACGTACGCGAGTACTTACGTACATAGGTACATACATCCGAACAGACGATAGCAAATTTTGCCATATTATATTGCAAGGACTTACCTTGCTTTGCTCGCTCGGTCAATGACTAATAATAATTTTTTTTTATTGCTGCGAATGAAGTTACGAAAGTATAGTTTTTACATATTCTTTCGTTGTTTTATTTTTATTTTATAAAACTGAAACTTGAGTTTCAATAAAGTACGTTACAATAAAGTATTTTCTCGAAGGTACCTACTTTGTTGATATTGCAAAGTATAAAGAACATAGCCGCAAATAACTTTGTAAACTATGATTATAACGAACGGTTGGCAACCCTATCAGAGCCAGCTCATAAAGCCTAATAATTACGGGTGACTAGCAAGCACTAAACTTGTGACGTAGCGTTGCCAGACCGGCAATGCCGCAACTTGTGCCGGCCTGGCAACGTCGCGTTTCGCAATTTTGGTGACAGACCCGAAAATAACGCGAGGCATACTTTTATTTATTTAGCGCCATCTTTCACTATCTTTCTCAAAACTCGGTGCTCGAGGTCCATTTAACCGCCATCTCTGTCAAATTAAACAAAACAGGGTGCTCTGCGTAAAAATATCACGCTTCGATGGTAGGTGGCGACTCAAAATGGACATTAAAAACACTCACACATACGTAAAATTGGTCGTATTTCAAACTAATTTTAAAAATTACCCTTAGTAAATTTTTATTTGAAACTACCATTTGCGAGTACGATAATCATTAGAAAATCGAAAAAAAAATACGATATAAAGAACGACAATCTGTGGATTGAAAAAATACTTAAATTATTTTGTATGGGCAAGGCAACGAGAGCATTCACCTTAAGAGTTCTTTTTCTTTTTGGAATATACGTTACATGTGTATGGTTGTTGTAGCAATTTGATAATATCGTAAGAAATTTATTGGTGGCTTCATTAACGTTAGAACATGGGTTAAATATATCAATCCAGTCCATCGTCATTAGTTCATTTCTTATCTTACAATTGTCTGTCTTGATCACTTTGATAGTATTATCTGTATTTTTGATAAATTTATGGCTAATGTTGGTAATTACAGTGTAGTGATCTGTGATGGTAGACTCACATACTACAGTAATAATATTTTCTCTAGTTTTAGCAAAACAGTGATCAATACACTTTCCAAATCGGGTAGGGATTAAGTGGGCAGGCATAAGTGAATGTGTAGCCATAAGCGTAAGATAGTCTGGTGATTTAACTTCTACATTTCCACTTTTTATATCTATGTTTACATCTCCGATTAGAAATAGGTTTTGTGGCGTTTTTAGTTTATTCAGAAGTTTGTCAAGCGTTACAAGAAATGCATCAATTGATTGACTCGGTGGTCTGTAGATACATACAAAAGCAGTATGGTTGCCGATTTCTAAAACAAGGCAGTTGGCTCCATCAATCTCTGGCTCACTAACTCTTACTCGTTGTAAACTATCCTTGATATATAACACTACACCGCTATTCTGGTTTATCACCTTAGAAGTTTTACAGCATGTATAATTCGGCAATATTGGTATAAAGGGGCAACTTTGGAGCCAACATTCGGTGAGCACAATAATATCTAAATCAGCGTCAAACCGCGACAGCAATATTTCAAAATCACTGAAATTGTCATTCACACTTCTAATATTTTCTTTATTCTGAGGTAGCAACAGTAATTGTTTTCTTTTGTTTAGAGAAACAACTTTTTAACTGGCTAGGGTCAGTTATTAGTAACGCTTTACCTGCTAAGTTGATTTTTTCATCGATCTCAGGAAGGACATCATTAATGTCATTCATGTTAACTTAATGCTTCTAGATTATATTTGTGTAGTTGAGTTGTGTAATTAGCTAATAATTATATATTTATGATAACTTACTACTTATTATACTGTTATTTAATATAAATACAATAAAAATTAGCCACTGTTTGTTGGTACAATGCATCATCCTAGACTATATCATAAGTATACATTAGAATAATATATGGATACATATAGAACAGATAGGTGAGAAAAATAAATTGATGAACAAGAAAAGTTATTTAAAATTTAAGGTTTTCTATATCAGTTTCACTGATGATACGAATACGTGGAGAACCCTCGGCCCTGCGGACAAATATTCTGCCAAGCGATGCCCAGCAGAACACGTATCCGTTGCCCTTTGCAAATTCCCGGGCAAGGAAGAATAATTTCTTGTCCTTTTGTGTTAGGCGCTCTGATATATATACTGGTTTATTCGTTCCCCCGATGCCCAAAGAGGATGTGTTAAACTTATCCGTCGGGTGTTCTTTGTTATAGGTCTTGAAGGAGTTTATGAGCCTGTCCCTCACGAATGTAGTAGTGAACTCTGCAATTATGGGTTTGCTGTTTTGGTTTGAGCCAATTCTATAGGCGTCCTTGATTTCGGAATTATCAAGTTTAATATTTAATTTTTCGGCGGTTTTTATCACTAATTTTATTATGTCTGTAGTGTACTGGTAAATTATTATTATTATTTACATCTATAGAATAAAATATATATAAATCATTTTATTAGTAAGTCTGTCGTCTCGGACATACACACCACGCAAGCACGTGGCGGGGGCGGGACAGGCAGTCTAATATCAACCGCCGTGCAGGGCAGACGTGGTGTGTGCGTTAGCGAGCCGATATAGTGTAGGATAGTGATATAAGGAAATAGTGATTTCTACAATGTCCACCTTTGATTCCTTGGGTTCCTGAGGAATGTTCCTCAGCTCGATGCTAGTTTCCTGGGCGCGACGTTCCAGAAAATCTATTTTATTTTCTAGGAGCTGTACTCTAGTATCCTGCTCCCTTTTTTCCACCTCCAGACAGTTCAAACGTTTAAGGACTTCGTCGTATTTTTCTGTCATAACATCCATAGATACCTTAACTTCCCGAAGAGAGGTCAAAATCGCCTCGAATTTTGAATCCTGCTCTGCTTTCAAAGTGTGAAACAAATCCAGAATATCAGCTCGGCTGAACTCGTCACGTTTGCGTTTATGTTGACCTGCCCACAATTCAAGATCTTGACGCGGTGTGTCCAGTAGTGATGACTCGGAACTAAAGTGCTGTAGGGGTGATTTAAATGTCGTCGGAGTATCTGCTCTAGGCGGTGAGCGAGTCACGCGAGGCATCGTTTGTTATTGTCAAGTAGATAAGCAAGCAGAATAATAGTGAAAAAGCCGATGGAGATTCTGGTAAGCAATGTAGCAATGTCAAGCGAAGCCAATTAAGTGCTACGCGGCAGGCGTCCCTTCACCCCTTCCCCTAGGCCTAGGCGGCCTTTCGCGCGTCATTTGTGCAAATATGCACGCAACTTTCAATGGCGTCGCGTGTCCAGTGTTCATATTTGCACATAATTTGAGCAGTTTTGTTGGCGGGCGTTTTTTTCTTACTTGCAATTATCTCAACGCCTATTGGTTGTATTCAGTGTGACGTTAGTTCATCTACCCATAAATTCTGACGTGTAATTGGTGCAACACTCAAGCCCAATACGGTAAAAATCAAAAAATTCAAATCAGTTCGTCATCTTTGCTCGCAACGTCGCCCCGTTGGCGCCACGGAGTTTTTTGGTATCGTGATCTGTTGTGTGAAAAATGACTTCAAGGAGCAACCGGTGATTGTTGTGATATGATTATTACATATATTTACTAGGAAAACAGTGTACTATATGTGATAAGTGGTATTTTTACAAAAAGTGGCCAAAATCTGTGTGATAAATGTGAATAACTTTTGACCAGTTTCGCGGCGCGGCGTGCGGTTTCTGTAATGGCGGCTTTTGTTTTTTGTAAAAGTTAGAATTGCTGTGTTATCATTAGTGTCGAAGTGAGAGAGTTTATGAAATGAATACGTAAATATATAAGCTAAAAAGTTATGGTGTTATTTTTGGTGTATGCTATTGTGAATCAGTGTATTGTGGCAAATGTTAGCTGATGTTTGTCAGAAATGAAGAATTTTTGAATTTACCGTGGTAATTTGGAGCTCATGTAAGTTTTTGCATTTGTCTAGAGCATGTTAGCTGTTAGGAAATTTCATAGTGAAAACAACGATGTATGATTCATATCATATAATTATAGCGTTAATATCTTATGATTTTTTTTTCCGATGGCCTAACCAAAAAAAAATGACGTCACCTAAAAATCTGACATAAGCTGGGAACTTATAGGTAGGGATTTTCCACGTTTGACGGGTTAAGTGATGTAGGTATTCTTAGAATGTTGCGCTGCACAGGATGATATCGTCAAGGTATACGTATGCGTGTGGTTCCATTGCTGGCCCTATTACCTTGTCTAGTAATCTTTGGAATGTGGCTCCACTTGAGTGTAGGCCTTATGGCATTACTCTGAATTGGTATAACCCTCTTCCGGGTACTGTGAATGCTGTTGCCGGTTTGCTATCTTCGCTTAACTTTACATTCCAGTATCCATCTTTCAGGTCGAACTTTGAGAAATAGTTACCCTTCTTTAGTTTCTCTAGGGTATCGTCGATTTGGGGTAATGGGTATGCGTTTTTCTCGGAGATTTCATTAATCTTCCTAAAGTCGATACAAAATCTATATTCGCCATTGTCCTTTCTGGCTAATACGACTGGGGAGCTGTATGGCCTACTTGATTCTTCTATTACCTCCTCTTCCAGCATTTTGCCTACATGTTCGTCTATTTTCGCTTGTAGCTTTGGGTTGCGTGGGTAGTATTTTTGTTTCACCGGTTCATTGTGTTTAAGTTTTATTTTGTGTTCCACCCACGTATTTCCTTTCGGACTACTGTCACTTTTCTCGAATTCTATTTCCAGCAGTTTTTCGAGTTGTTGTCGTTCGTTTATGAGTAAACAGTCCTCTGGGGGGGTTCTTTTTTCCCTCCGTTTTCATGGTTTCACTTGTATGTCTGGATTCTGCTGTCTGTTCTTTTCCCGAATTCTTCCCCCATTTTATTTCCATTCCTATTTCTTTAAGTATGTCCATACCTATTATGGCTTCTGATGCTCCTGGTAATACGTATATTACACGTTTGCTTTTCTCCTCTTTTATTTCTATGTTCAAGTTCAATGCCTTTTTGCTGTCGGTTATTGAACCATCGGCCATTGTTATTTCTTTGTTCTCCATTTCGACCCTTGTTGTTGCGTTTACGCATCGGTAGTAGATATTGCTAGTTATGTACGACCTTGTCGACCCTGTAACCACTATTGCTTTGTATGGATTTCCTTCGATCTTTATCTCCATGAATATTCTATTGTCTTTACTTGTTTCTTCTTTCGCTGTTGATGCTTTTATTGGTGTTCTGGATGAGTTCGATCTGCAGCAGTCTCTGCACATTGTTCCGATTTTTCCACACTTCCAGCAAAATATTATTTTGTTGTTTCTACATTCTTTAAAGAATGTCCTGTTCTTCCACAGTTCCAGCAGCATTTTTCTGGGTCATAGTTTCTCATGTACTTCTGCTTTCTCTCCAGGCTAATGTTAATGTTAAAGAACTCCCTTTTCCGCATTCGAACTCTATGTATGGTCCATTATGCGTGAGGGTTAACTGGCTAGATAGTTAGCCAGCCTAACTCCGTCCAGAAGCACAGAAGCTTCCTGGGGTCTTCGCAGGCTTCGCGGAGTGACCTCGGGTTGTTGAGGATTTGTTCACGTTGAGCTGCTACTCCCACGCATTCCAGGACTACGTGGGCAGCCGATTCTTCTTCGCTCAGACACCCCCTGCAGAGTGGACTGTCTGTGGCTCCGATGTTATAGAGGTGTTTGTTCAGGAGACAGTGGCCAGTGAGTGTCCCCACGATGGTACGAAGGTCTGGTCTTGAAAGGTTGAGTAGACGACGCGTGAGTCGTGGTGAGACAGCCGGAAGGGCTGCTCTTGACTGTCTGCAGTCCGTGGTCCGTGCCCAACGTTCGTTGTGTTGGTTTAGGGTGGAAGCCGCATCCAAGTGCGTAGCTGAGAAAAGGGTAGAGGAAGGAATGGAGATGGGCCCTCTGTGGTTGTTCCCGACCCTCTTCTAGCCAGCTCATCTGCGGCGTCATTACCCAGTGATCCGCTATGTCCCTTTATCCATTGTAGAGTCACCTTGTTTCCTATGGCGATTCTCTCCAAGGCCTGGTGACATTCGTAAACGAGCTTGGAGTTGCAGCTATGGCTCTCCAGAGCTCTGAGTGTTGCTGAGCTGTCGGAGAGGATCCTTACATTGTAGTCTGTGATCCCTCTCCTGTTCATTGCGGTGGCAGCTTCGGTGATGGCCACACATTCACATTGGAAAATGGAACTGTGTGTGCCTAGTGTCAATGATATGTTAATGTTGAGATCCAGCGAGTGTATTCCAGCGCCTGTTCCCTGTATAGTTTTTGAGCCATCAGTGTAGACACGGACCTCGCTGATTCCTGATTGATCTCTTTGGTCCTCGTATAGTTGTATGTGGTAGTGTTTTTGAAATATGTGTTGTTTAGGGATCTTATCACACGGGGTGGCTAGCAGCGGTTCGTAAGTTATCGCTCGGTTTAGAATGGATGCGTGCAGACTCCTAGTATTTCCCCACAATCCTAGGTGTTTGAGTCTGATAGCGGCCATGGTTGCTTCCTGCTGTATAAAGAAGTCGAGCGGGGGTAGGCCCAGAATGGTCTCAAGGGCGGCTGTCGGTGTTGTTCTCATGCAGCCCGTGATTGCAGAGCATGCGAGTCTCTGAAATCGCTGCAGCTTAGTAATTACGGTGCTTAGTTCAGTTCTGGTCCACCATACAATTGCTCCGTATGTAAGTGTCGGCCTGATTACGGCTGTGTATAGCCACAATGTTATTTTTGGAGAAAGCCCCCAAGTTTTCCCGAGCATCCTGCTACATTAAAAGAAAGTTGCACATGCTCGTTGCAGTTTATGGTCAAGGTGCTTATTCCATAGCAGCTTATTATCCAGTATGACCCCTAGATACTTGACTTCGTTGGTTAATCTTATTTCAGTGTTGAATAGCTTCGGGAGTCTCAGATTTCCTAAGTTTCTCTTGTGTGTGAACATAATGAGTTCAGTTTTTGTAGGGTTCACTGATAAACCATGGCTTGTACACCAGAGGCCCAATTCACTAAGTTATTTTAAAACTACACTGTAAGTTGACCGAATCGAGACTGAATTGTAAATTGACTGAAAGTTGAATTTCTAGTCCCTCATAAATAACAATTTAGTCTACTTTCAATTCATGGTGACCACCATTAGAGTAGGATAGTTATATATATAATTGGAAAGAGTAAAGAGAGACTCTATCTACTTATGCTAAAATTAACGAAAAATCTTTGAATCGTTCAAGTTTCGGTCACATTTCGATATAATCACATTACAGTGTTGTAGTTTATGTCAGGAGAATACCATTTCTGACATTTAAGACATCGACACAAGATCGAAACATGATCCGAACTCTATTTTAACTATTTTTTAGTTAGTGAATTGGGCCTCTGGTTTCGATTGTTCTAAAGGCAGAGCTAATGAGGTCGCATAGGATATTCTCGAAGCATCCGGTCGCGAGAATAGCAAGGTCATCTGCGTATCCCACCGTGAATAGCCCGCGGCCATTCAGTTTCCGGATGAGTTCGTCTACGACTATATTCCATAAAAGTGGCGAGAGAACACCACCCTGTGGGCAGCCTCTGGCCACTATGCCTCTGATAGTTGTGTTGACTGTGAACTGTATAGCTCTGTATTTCAGCATATTGTCTATCCACTCTGCTAGCGTTGGAGCAACGCCATACTCCAATGCTTGGTGTATGCTAGTACTTGTACTTGTAATTGTAGCGCAGACTCTTTTCCGCAACTAGGCCGCCAGTGGGCCCTTTTTGCGTGGCGAGTGGAGGCTGCTAATCCAGCCACCCGATGTCCTCCAGGAAGGCCAGCAGCTCACTAATGCCGGCGCAGGCCTGCCCGGGAGTCCTCGGCGACCCGAGGAAAGCTCTTCTCTGAGACGCCACACTGCTGCACTCCAGGAGCACATGCGCCGGCGTCTCGTCTGCTACTAGACAGCCTCTACATAAGGGGCTGTCAGTAATACCTAGTGTAAATAAATGTTTGTTAAGCATGCAGTGACCGGTGACAATCCCGACAACAAGCCGAATCTTGTCCCGTCTCAGATTGAGGAGCCTTCGGGAGTATTTCGGGTTTAATACCGGAAACGCCTCCTTCGACTGCCTGCAATCTGGTATACTTGCCCAAAGTTCTTGATGTCGATTAACAGTACGATTACGGATCCAAGAGCGTATTTGACTAAAGGGCAGGGGTACTAGGGGCTCTGGTCCTTTTTTTTTTTTTTTTTTGTCTGAGTGGGGAAATTCATTTACGAATAAGCCGGTCCGGGGGGACCGGAATTATGTGGGACTCGCCGCCCTGAAAAGGGCAGAATACCCACTAAAACTTCTCCGGTGTCCCTCTCTCGCCATGCTTGCCAGACCACGGGAACGAAATCCTTCCGCAATCCGACTGGCGATGTTAATCCCTCTCATACTGGGCGGCTATAGCCGCCATCTCAATCAATCATTCATCATCTTCCCCTCCCCCTGGAAGGGCTGCAAGCTGCACAGACACGGCGTGGTGACCGCGGCTGCGCAGTGCGCCCTTCCCTGGGCGGCAGCGCAACTCTTGCACATGGTCCTGCTGGCAGCATTTCCGAACCTCTCCTGGCCAACGCGTCAGCCCCATCGTTACCTCTGGAGCCGCTATGCCCCTTGATCCATTGTAACACGATGCTGTTTGACTTACTTACTTCATCCAGCAGGTGGTGACACTGAATGGTCAACCCTGAGGTATGTTCACTTTTCTGCAAAGCCCGTAGAACCGCAGCGCTGTCCGAGAGTATCCTGATATTATAGTCAGTTACCTTCCTAGTCCTACGCAGCACTGCGTGCGTAGCCTGGATAATGCCTACGCATTCCGCCTGGAAGATCCAGTTCCAGGCACCCAAGGCGACTGATGAGTGAATGTTCAGGTCCTCCGAGAACGTACCTGCTCCGGTTCCTGCTAGCATTTTAGAGCCATCTGTGTAAATTCTTAGTTCGTGTGTGTTGGAGCTATCACTAGGCTCCTCATGTAATTGAATAGTGTAGCCCCTTGAAAGTATGTGTTTTTTAGGTATTCTGTCATAGATAGAGAGTAGCAGCGGGTTTCCGTCAGCAAACTCATCCATGATAGTGGTATGAGTGGCACGTGTGTCGTGATCTAACAGCTTTAAAGCCCAGAGTCTGTAGGCAGCAGCTGCCGCTTCTTGTTGCACGTGTAGGTGAAGAGGGGTTAAACCTAACAAGACCTCAAGAGCGGCCGTAGGGGCCGTTCTCATACTACCTGTGGTCGCTACGCATGCAAGTCTCTGGAATTTTTGTAGTTTGCCTATACAGGTGCTCAGTTTGGTTCTAGGCCACCATACTAGAGCACCATATGCTAGCGAAGGCCTAATCACGGTTTCGTAAAGCCATAGGGTTATTTTAGGGCTGAGACCCCATGTTTTACCTACCATTCTGCGGCAATGCCAGAAAGAAATCGTGGCCTTCTTGATTTTACTGTCGAGATGTTTGGCCCAGTTCAGTTTGCTATCCAGAGTTACTCCCAGGTATTTAACTTCATCGGATAAGTGTAGTTGCGTATCAAAAAGTCTGGGAAGGCTGAAGGCCCCTAGATTACGCTTCTTGGTGAACATTACTAGCTCCGTTTTTGTTTGATTCACGGTCAATCCGTATTCCATGCACCATTTCTGTACAACCTTAAGTGCGTTATTCATGATATTGCATGTCACACTGGCAAAATGCCCTGATATCAGAATAGCAAGGTCGTCCGCATAGCCTACCGTGAAGAAGCACTGGGCGTTAAGTCTAGTAATTAAATCGTTGGCAACCATATTCCACAACAGTGGTGACAAGACACCACCCTGAGGACAGCCCCTCGCCACCACCGCTCTGGTCTCTCCCTGTAGGTCAGCACGAACTGCCCTAAGTTTGAGCATGTCAACGATCCAATCCGCCAGCGTCGAGTCTACCCTATGCTTCTGTAGAGCTGCGCTGATGCTGCTAAAGTTTGTCTTATCGAAAGCGCCCTCTATATCAATGAAGGCGGCAAGACAGAGTGTTTTGTTATATATATAATTAGCATAAAAACACCTTGATAAGAGGCGTGGCTTGCTGACTTCACTGCAGAGTGGTGCGAGCGAGCGTGGAGGGGCATGCGGAGCCTCGAGCAGCAGCCAGACGGCCAGTCGGAACTCTCTCACTTTTGTTCTTGCGCCAGACATAGATGGACGTTGTATTTCTTGTACCAATTTTGTTAATAATTTTCTTGTAAAATTATTTTTGAATAAAAAGGTCTTTTCGTTTTGATTTGTGTTTGTTTTTTTTAGTTCGTTTCAATCTTAGTTTATTACCTCAGAAGTGGGATTCTTTTTCCGTTCTGTCGGCTTTTCTTGATTTTAAATTATTTGAGTTTTCGAGATTGTTCTAGCTTTTGCTTGTAGTTTTTTTTTGTAAATTATGTCCACTAAGGGTAGACGTAAACGCGATCGTACGGCTATACCTGGCTTGGAGCAACAACTTCAAACGATTGTGGATCGTTAAATTGTTTTGAAAGATTCCAGGTTTCGCAGTGCGAGCGCAGACAATGCGGGTACTTCGCGCGACCAACCAACACCCGAGCCAGTCGCCTTGGTGGCGCCACCGCCGGACGCCTTGGCGGCGCCACAGCCGGCTCCTCTGAGCGGGCCGCTGCCACTTGTTGTACCATCTAGCGCAGAGTCTTGCGCTGCAAGTCTCGACATGTCTGTGCCATGCCCGAGCACGCTTTCCAGCGTCGAGATGGTTGTGGGTGAGGTAACGGAGAAGCTTGTGAGTGCTATCAGCGCTATTCCGGTAAGATCGATCCATGTTTTTATATCAAACTTTGATCCATCTTTGCATGATTTCGATGTGTGGTGTAGTGAAGTTGATCACGTGTGTACTTTGAATCATTGGGATGATCGCGAGTGTTTGGCTCGTATCGGTAATTGTCTTAAAGGTGACGCGAAAATGTGGCTAAACGAATGGGTCAGCAACGACCGTAGCTGGTCAAATTTCAAACGTGAATTCAAGTCGTTGTGCCCCCTTCGTTTAGATATCGCGAATATTTTGTTCGATGTAATGAAAACCAATTCTGACAACTACCCCACTGCGGAATATGCTAGGCGTTCTTTGTTACGATTACGTATCATCAAAGGTATGAGTGACGAGTTGATTACTGCTATAGTTATACGTGGTATTACTGATTCGCAAATACGTGCGGTCGCCACTAATTCAAAGTTATTGCCAAATGATTTAGTGAACTTTTTATCGATTTACGTAAAACCTGCTCAGATTACGCCGGTCCGTGCACGTGGTGCTTTTTGTAAACATGATTCCCAACCAAATTTGCGTAAGCGTGAATACAGTGATTTGAAGATTAGGTGCTTTTCGTGTGGTGGCTTTGGTCACAAACAGATTTCGTGTACCAAGCGTGTAAAAACAGATAGGTCGATTGGTGATAGCTCATCTATCAGTGCGTCAAGTTCTAATAGACAATCACCTCAATTAGAGCAGTGTTCTTTCTGCAAAAAGCCTGGTCACAAAGTTGAGAACTGTTTTACGAAACAGCGTGCCGAGTCACGTGGCAAGTCGAACGTAAATTTTTGTCGTGAATCGGTCGATACTTACAAAATGAACGATATTGCAACCGCTGTTATAAAGGGCGTACCTGTTTATGTTCTCATAGATAGTGGTTCGACTATTTCTCTGATTTGTGAATCTGTCACAAAGCATTAACATTAACATTAACATTAACGTGTTCTACGCGGCATAGGTAGTCAGGAACTAGAAACATCGTACAGTACGACGTTGACGATTTAATTCTCCGAAATTACCCTCGAAGTTGATTTTCACATCGTTCCGGATAGGTGCATGGACACGCCGGTTATTATTGGCACTGATGTACTGAATAGAGATGGTGTGACCTATACCCGACAACGTGGCGTGCAACAACTTACGCGAATTAAAGAAGTCCTAAAGATAAAATCTGACTTGTGTTCATCCATCGATACCCCGCTGGTAGGTCAGGATAGGAAGTGTTTAATGAACGTCATTACCGAGTTTGCGGACTATCTTGTAGTAGGTACTGCTACTAATACTACTGTACAAACAGGTTCTATGCAAATTTGACTGCATAATGAAACTACCGTAGTTTACAGACCCTATAAAATGTCTCGTGACGAAAAACTGTGCGTTAGAGATATTATTGAGGACTTGTTGGATATACAAATCATAAGAGATTTTTAAAGTCAGAGTTTTAGAGGCCAATATTGCTTGCGGCTTTAAATGCGAATACTGTTAAGGATCACTATCCACTTCCATTAATAGATGCTCACATTGATCGCTCAGGTACTGCTAAGTATTTTACAAGCTTTGACATTGCCACAGGCTTTCGTCAAATTAAGTTGGATCATGAGTCGATTC